>CAJPEV010001836.1:0-56098 GCA_905338385.1 Darwinula stevensoni | reverse complement strand
ATTCCCCCCCCCCCCCCCCTCCAACCGAGCGCAGATTCAGATAAAGACCATCTAGCGCTGAATTTCGGTGAGCCCAGCGGACGACACGCTGCGAATCCCCGCCTCTCTCACGCCCAGCCCTACCTCGCGCCTAGCCCTCCCTCGCGCCCAGCCCTCCCTCGCTCCCAGTCCCCCCTCGTTCCCTCATTTCCGTTCCTTCGCTCGCCCGGGGAGACAGGAGCGTCGACATCAAACTGCATGTGCGTCGCTTCTCACCGCATCTCAAGTGAGTCCGCTTCTCTATGTGAATTTCATGAGTGAAGACTGATAAATGACCCAAGATGAAACCATTTCCAATTTCGTTTAAAACGATGACCAAATTAAATCATCGATGTGACATCGACAAATACGACCGTAATTCCGCCAACTTGTTCACCTTCGACGGAAGCCATAATGCATCAGAACTGTGCGTCCACTCCAGCGGACGCGGATTTGACGCTGGGCTAAACGCCATAGAAAGCCCTCTCTCGGCAGTTAGTTTATAATGCACCATTCCGAGAAAAAACTGCGCGCTCTCCCCGAGTTTGAGCCGATGTTGCCCTCTTTTCCTCGTTCATCGCTCGAGATTCCGCTCGCCGGTCACGACGATATCCTTATGGTTGTAAGATCTCGTAGTTCCTCTTGATTTGGGATATTATACGTTGCGACTCATGTAGGAGTTTTGATAGGGCGATCAATGAAAGATGGAAGGGATTTTCATTTCACTACCGCTGTTTCTTTCTTAAATTGTGTAATATAATAAATTATAATTAATATATAATGCGTACTGTATAATATTAAACACAGGATCCAACCCCAAAAATTCGTCCAATTTCGAAAAATTCCTTGCTCATGGGATCCTGAGGCCTTCCTGCAACTCAGCGCCTTTCCAGCTTCTAGGAAAACGCTCTCTTCGTCCACCATAGAGACCTCCTTTCCTGCTCCTCGCTGACGTTCGCGTCAGTTTATTTTTTCTTTCACTTAACATACGTTTCTTCTCATACAACAGGCAAATAATTGGTTCGCGTTCGATGCGCGGCGAATTGGCCAGCGATGGTGACGATGATGATGTTCTGGATGTGCCAAATATGTATTTGGCATATATTGGCATGTATTTTTTTATTGGTCACTAGAAAAGTGTTCGGTGCTGCACGATTAAAATAAGCTGGTAAAATAATCGGCATGTTACTTCGAGTTACGTGATGTCACCTCCAACTTGATGCTGGCATCATTAAATAAAGGGATTCTCTTAGCTTCTGGCCAAATTTTCTCCAAATGATTTTTTTCATGCAATAATTTCATGACACGGCTGTAAGAACAGTCTCCTACAGAGAATTGCAAAGGGAAAAAAAATTCATTTTTAATGGTTTTTTTTCCTGAAGGAGCTATCAACATAATTTCACGAGCCAAGTTTCACTATTCTATACCTAATCGACACTCTGGAGGGAAAAAAATTTTGGAAAGGAGATGTGAGGCGATCGTCGCTTTTCCGGCCTCGCGCCAGCCAGCCAGCCATCCCGAGCATGACTTGCTTGCACCCTGGCTGAGCGGCTGTCATCGAGGCGACGAAGCCTGCGTGGCTCGAGGGGAGGCGGGACCCTTGCGTCATCGCCATTACAAGCGAAAAGTAATCGCTCGAGCGGAGGAGATTGCTCGAACGGAGGTGATTGCTAGAAGAAGGTGATTGCTCCAGGAACGAGATGAGAGGGATCAGGAATATTAATTAGATTCCGCAGATTTTCTTGTCATAAAATATAACAAGTTTCGAACTCTTAGAAATTACGTGCCTTCACTAGATTCTTTTAATTTTAGGTTTTATAGTTTTGCTGTCGACATTTCTGTGAAATGAAGCCCAGTTTATTAAATAGAAGAATTCTCATCTTCTGGGCTAGACCCGGTTTAAGAATAACACTGTGGTCTAGGAATAATGCAATGGAAGCCCGGATCTGAAAGCACAGTCGCCAGTTCCCGACCCCCAAGGCACCCTCCCAAAGGCTAAGGGATTGGAAGACAGCGTGCTCCACAAGCTTGACATTCTTGGGGCTCGGGATCTGAGTGGGCGACCGCACTCTGCTGTTCTCGTCTCCATTGAGTGTCTCATCGAAATTATATTTTATTTTTCCAAGGAAGCCACGGAAGAAATCATTTTAGTGCAAATGCAATCATAAATATGCTATGTGAAAGGAATGGGCTGCTGAAGACGCATATTTCTTTCTCCTCTTCCTGCAGACAGCCCCAGATGAACGACGAACTCATCGGACCGTGTACGAGGAGCATTTCTTTACCTGCGGCCAGTCGGATGCCATATTAAACGATGATCTAAAACTCTACGACATAAAATAAAACCCTGAAAGTAATCATTCTGAAGCTTGTCCCGGGTTCGAGAAGCTTGTATTCCAAATCTTTTCCCTCATGCGGAGAATTCGTCTTTTTTCCTTCCACCTGCCACGGGAGTTCCGCGTGCGTCACTTGACATCCGCCCTTGGAAAATCCTCCGCCTTCCGCGTCGTATCCACGTGGCCCATCACATCTCGCTCTGGAGGATTTCCAAGAAGGGTGAGTCTCAAAGTTTTTCGACGTCGCCTCCGACCTATGCCCTATACCCGGGTGTCCCAGTGAGCAGGATGCAACTCCTCGCTTTCGCCCTCCTCCCTTTCGCCTGCCTCGCTTTCGCCTGCCTCGCTTTCGCCCGCCTCGCTTTCGCCCTCCTCGCTTTCGCCCTCCTCCTGCTTCTTAGCAGAACTCTCCAGCAGGATTGTCCCGCTGCTCCTGAGTCTCTCTTGCCTCGACACCGTGACTCCCTTTCGATTCCCGACTTCACATTCTCATATGTAATTATTAATAGTTAGTTGGTTTCAAAGATGAAAGACTAATTCATATAGAGCAGGGATGGTTCATCTGCCTTTTCTTTAAATTCCCGCTTGGATTGACTGTTGGCACAAGCTTCGGCGAAGGAATCGTGGCCCCGCAATAATCTGAAGGGTAGGGAATGCGGCTCTGACCGATTTCAGTTTGACACCGCTGATAGCAATTCGTTTCGACGAACGACGTTCTAGTACGCATCGCACCATTTCCTTCCAAATTCGCAGCGTGTCCTTTTTGTTTTCCTATTGTGAATTTAATTCCTTTCTTTGGTTAACGCACTCTGCATATAAACCTCTGAAAATATATACAGGGTGATTCAAAAGTCAGATGGATTATTTTTTGGAACCGTACATGGTATCAATCAATTTGTCTGCTCCTCCTGAGCAATTTGGTAAATATTAGTCAGGAGCGAAAGATATCTACGCTAGACTTTCGTGAGAAAATAAAATTTTCATGATTTTATCCTTTTTTTTTATTTCGCTCCAATCTCAAGATATATGCATTTGAGTGTCTCCTAATTTTGGTTCCTGTCGCCGATTTGGACTGGAATTCCATCCCATGCATCTTCGATGCCCGCTATTCCTTTCGAGTTGCGGGGACAGCAGCATCACGAGAGTCATCCCATGATTCCGGTCCTTCGCCAATTCGGCCAGTTCTGGGTATGTTCCGAGACCTGAGCAGGTCCTCAGTATGTTCTGTCCACCTAGTCATAGGTCTGCCCCCTGGGTCTCTTTCCCTTTAGCTCAGCAGGAAGGACATGCCTTGTAAGTCTCTTTTGTGGCATCCCGAGCACGTGCCCTTACCATCGTAATTGTGATCTCTCAATTCGGAGAGGAAGAGATTCACGCCCGAAACCTGTGGAGTTTCGTCACATCAGTAATCCTTCGTGGGAATCTCATCTCGGCCCCTCGGACTCGCGATCGTACACTTTCGGTCATTGCCCATCAACTCAATGGACTGGAATTGCCAGACTATCTTTGCAATGAATTCGCTTCGATTTGAGATAAAAGCTTCTTTACGGCGTCTTTCTCGCTGTTAAGCTGCCGACTTTCGATTGTTCTAAGCCATTATTCTTCGAAGCTGCAACAAGAACATCCATTTAATGATCCAGTTTGATTAAGTTCAGCGGTGGATATCTACGCTTGACTTTCTTGGAACTCGTAGTTCCAATACTTGATTCCAAGTGCATTTCATGCCCTTTCTAACGATACCAAATTTGATATTAACATGGAATACTCTCATGAGATATGACCATTTCTCCCATATGTGACTTTCTTGTAGGTTGTTGAGGTACACAAAAAACGTATAGTATCCCTATAGGTTGCTATGGGACTCCTGACCCACAGGATAGACCTTGAGTTACACAGATATCAAAATAGGGGGATAGAAGGCGACCCTTCATTTTGACCACCCTGTAGCATCTGACCTATTCACCAGATGGGGCCCAAAATTTACATTTCCGATTTGTCGGACATGATAACTTTGCATGACATTTTTTTAAATCTGAGATGATCAAGTGTTAATTAGCAAGTTTTTTTTTATTAGTTTTTTTTTTTTTTGGGGGGGGGGTTGTCATAGAATGACCCCAGTATCGTTGTCCTCTGTACACAGGTGCTGTAGTGTTTTAAGTGGGCTTCGACGACATATTATAGTCTTAACATATTGTAGCTTGTTCCCTGCCACTGGAAAATTCTCATGCTTAAGCCTAATTTTAAGCCCCGACACTAACACGATCGATGTTTCCTTTCATAGTTGACGCAACGGCTGTCAACCCCATGGCGTAGCATTTTGCCTACACAGTCTGCCGAATGGCCAGCCTACTCGCCCGATTTCAACCCGCTGGACTGCGATGCGTCGTCCGAGTCGGAGCAGACGGTTTGAACTAACAGTCATCCTTTCGGCATGGGTGATGCTCCTCTCGTCAGGGATGCTCGTAGGGAACGCGAGCGGGGTAATGACCGGGGCTCCATGATTCTCCCTCCAATATGAGGATAAAAAATTATGAAGTGTCGAAATTGGGTTGATGGCCGGAATGAGACAGGACGAAGCATATCGGGGGGTACTGAGCACTGCTGTGAGTTATGATTCTATTGATGAAGCGAAGCATACTTTTGTGCATGGGCCATGCTGGGATTTAGTCAAAGAGACATCAAAAAGAATTTCTCAGAAACCTGGATGCTGCTTTCGAACGGGTTTTAACTATTTGGGCCATGTTCCCGCAAATTTCCCTCGGTCACGCATGCTTGTGAACTTCAGGGAAAAAAAGGTGAAATTTTCGTGAACATGCCTCCTTTGCGTCTGCAAATAATCTCACTTTTTTTTTCCACCATCATCGGATCCTACGATTCTGTTTACATTTCCATGACCTGCAAATTTCACGTGTATAAACATCAGTCTCTGCTTCAAGAGATGGGGTTACCAGAACAATCCCTAATATGATGGTTAACATGTCAAAATGAATTCGCATTCACTCTCTCAGGGTCGGTTTTTCTTTTTACTTCCGACCGGAACTACCATGTTGAATTTTCACACGATACTTAATGTTGCGAAGAAAAAAAGGAACTTGCATTAGCTTTGCTTTTCTTGTGATTTCCATCATTATTACAAACGGGAATAGTTGGGCCGTGATCATGTAAGGTTTAAGCAAAAACAATTAGAGGTATTATTGATTTTGCAAAGATGGTTTTCTATTAACTTAAAAAAAGTTTGAATTTATTTCATTTGTTTCTTTTTCTTTCTCAAACAGGAAAATGGCCTCATCTCATGCTCTCTGCGGAAGCCCTGCATTTCGATTACTAATTTGCATCAACAGCATACTTCTACTTTGCTTCTTTTTCCTCAATGCATACGTTAGTGAAACGACGATGAGAGAAACCGTCAGTGCCGCGCAATCGCCTGCACGCGGAAATGGAATCAGGCGGCCCTTCATCTGCCCGAGGAAGGGCGACAAGTGGGCAGTCGTCACCAGCGTCAACTCCCCGACGGATGCGGTGAGGAGGCTCTCCCTCATACCGGAATGGGTCGTGTTGGTGGTGGCCGATGCGGGGACGCCGAAGGATTGGGTCGAGAACGGATCTCGTTTGAATGTCGTTCTCTTGAGCGTGGAGGAGCAGTTGTCGCTCGACTTCGATGTGGTGGATCTCGTTCCTTTTCACTCTTACGCTCGCAAGAACATCGGATACCTCTGTGCCATTCGGTGCGGTGCGAAGATCATATACGAAACGGACGATGACAATTCCCTCATCGATGCCAGCTTGATGACGATCGTCGAAGATGTCGCCTTGGAAGCCGTGCCGACTGCCGTCGCGACGAAGCCGTGGGTGAATCCATATGCTCTGTACGGTCGACCTGACATCTGGCCTCGAGGATTCCCGCTTCGCGTCATCAAGGAAACGGACACATCCGAATTCTTCAACGTCCGCAAATCCCTATCACCGATTCGTCCATGGATCCAGCAATGCCTCGCTGATTTGGACCCGGACGTTGACGCCATTTATCGATTGACGCGACCAAAATCCATAGGGAATATCAAATTTCGGACATATCCCGATGCAATCGCCATCGCCTCTGGAACTTACTCCCCGTATAACACTCAAAACACATTCTACGTCGAGAAGGCTTTCTGGGGGCTCTTGATTCCCTCTTCCACTTCGTTTCGCGTCTGCGACATTTGGCGTGGGTACTGGGTGCAACGTCTTCTCTGGGATGTCGGCGGTTCTCTCGTGTTTCGTCCTCCTTCGGTGGCTCAAGTTCGGAATCCCCACGACTACCTCGAGGACTTCGAGGAAGAGTTGGATCTGTATTTGAAGGCGGAAAGACTGACGGATTTCCTATCGACCTGGAAGTCGAACGAGGACGATCTCTTCGGTCGAATGGACGAATTAGCGACGAAAATGGCGGAATTGGGGTTCTGGAACGCATCAGACGCCCTGCTCACGAGGGCATGGATCCGGGACCTGAAACGGGTTGGATACCGGCCTCCTCCCTTACTCGGCGAAGGAACTCGGCTGCCTTTGCCCTCGAGCGGTCGATCTGCCGTTTGCATCACCGGTCAGTTGAGTCGCATTTCCAAGGCATGGCCTAAGACGCAAGAGACTTTGAACGCGTTCTTCGAGGATCGTCCCGATTACGACATATTCTATTACGTTTCCACGTACGAATCCAACGACGAAGCAGACGAACGCTACTTAAAAACGAAAATCAAACCTGCGCTGGGTGTAATTTACGACGATGCCCCACTTTCGCCCGTGCATTCAGTGGACGATTTCAAGCTGAGAGCAGGATGGACCACCCAGAATTTATTCCAACAATTATACGGTTTGAAACGCTGCTTCGAATTGACGGAGAAGCACGTCGCTCTGACGGGAGTTAGGTACGATTACCTCATGCGCGTGCGCACAGATGATCAGTTCCGATTCGACCTCGCCAACGAGACACTGCTCGAAATCGGTTGGACCGGTCTCTCGAAGTCCCTCGTCGTCATTCCTGAAGGCCACGATTTCGGTGAAGCCAAAGGCGTGCGCGGGATCAACGACCGCTGGGCAATGGGACCGTACGAGAAGATGCGCCACTACATGATGCGCTACGACGACATGAACGTGGATGGCGTCCCTTCGTTGCACGCTGAAACGTTTCTTGCTTTCATTTTGAAACGCTATGGAATCCAGATTCTCCGGGTTCCTTGGTCTTCTGAGGAAGTTCCGAAGTAGTTTCGCTGCTCGTCAGTATTCAATCCCCATTTGTCACTTTTCTGTTCCTGTCGGCTAAGATGAAGTGCATTTTTCGATGCCAGCCTTTCGATGCCTTTCGAATCGAAAGAAAATTCGCGGACCACCCTGTATGACAGCTAGGGGACGGCCAGATCCGCGCGCGAAGAGACGTTCGGGGAAGTGATGGAAGACATCCCTAGCGAGGAAGTCCTATAGCAGTGGTCGGCAACTGAAATTCACGGGGGGCCGCATGACCAAATGCTGCACGTTCGTGGGCCAACACCTACCAAGTGTCATTAATTTTGATGAATGTCTAATTTCAAACGTCCATCCGAACGGCGACTGTCAGACCGTAAGGTGCGATAGCCAGACCATCGCGGGCCAGAGGAAGAGCTTCTGCGCGGCCGGATGTGGCCTGCGGACCACCAGTTGCCGACCACTTTCCTATAGGAAACCTATAGACATTTCCTTAAGTTATTGAAACACCAAGATCCTATAGGATCCCCTAGGACTCCTGACCTATTGGTTTTGAAGAGTTTTCTTCTTGAACAGGAATTTCCCTGAACTTAAGTAACTTTTTTTCAAAATAAAATCTTCATTTAATCAAGTCAAATCCAAAAAAATATCAGCGATCGTAGAAAGGTAATCAGAATTGGCGTCGACATACAAGCATGAATAATGAGAAACAAGGAAGAAAGGATCAAATGATTGATCATGTAGAAGCGGGAGGAGGGGGGGGATTAATTCAACATTAATTGTCCTAACAACTTTTAATTTCTTTTAAAAGTTCTTTAAATTTTCGTTATTAGAGGTCATCATTTGTTCTAACCTAAATATCCATTTTACATTACATATGTAACACATGTACATATGTTCCTTCGTGAAATTAAATTTCCAGTACAGCCAACTTTAAACTTCTAGAAGTGTCCTGGCTAAAAATGGAGAAACAAATTTGAATTATATTGGAACGGAATTTTACCTGGAGCAGGTAGCCAACGGTAACTGTTCCCCACACCGCCCAATCTCAACCGTCCTGCCACTCCCTCACGCCGCGCGTTTTCGCCTGCTCGGCTACCCCCTCACACTCCCTCCACTAACATTCCCGTGCTTGTTCTCGACGCCGGCCCCGTGTTTCGTGATCGTGTTTCAGATGAGCAATCGATTGTTTTATTTATTAAGTCATGTCGTTTCTTCGACGAGTACAACTTCAATTTCGTTCGCCTTAAACAAGCAAAACGAGTCATCTTGGACAAAATGTACCATAATCTACCCTAATAAAAACCTACACTAATATAATTACATCTAATCCATCTACGTGTGAAACATTCACATCTTCTAATTACGAGCTAATCATTTTACGTCCCATTGCATTAAAAAAATTGGGAATTCCGAATTACGGACGCCCAGATACTCAATGAAGAATACGGGACGATTTGCTAATGACTGCTAACAAAATACGAGCCAGGATGTGGAAAAAAAATTGGCACATCCATCACCATCACCATCACCATCAATCACGTAAATCACCATCGTCACGACTGCAGACCGGTTCGCCTCGCTTCTAACGCTGAGTCACGGAACCGCTCGTGTTCGAGTTGGTATCAAACTCACTTTCACCATTCGAATTGGCAGTGAAGCAATTATTTAACTTTCTTATGAGAAATAAATGTAGGTAAATTAAAAATGAAATGATGGGAAATCTTTGTTTCGTAAAAACATGTAATTCTTATTATATCATCAGTTAGTTATTAGTTATCATGCTATTAATCTCACATCATTATTCTAGTTATTATATATTTATTATTATGTAATTGATATTGGATTAATTAAATGGATTGTATATTTACACCGGATGGAAAACAATTTTGTTCAGTAAAAATTTTTTTCTTTTTCGGGAGGAATGGTAAACTGACTAGATATCTCCCTCCCTCTCTCCCCCTCGCGCTACCCGAGCGGAATGGAATGGAAACCGGCAGGCGAACTTAGGCGCGGAGCAGGAAAGGATGTCGCTGTGGAGGACGGGGAAGAGATTTTCCTCGAACGACGAAGATAATGACGATTTTCTTCGATGACAATGACCTGCAAATCACATTGTCAAAGTCCTAATAGAGAAAATACTTATGAAGTTTTGTTCTGCGAGGGAAACCCCGTTCTTCTGCGTCATTGAGTTTCTTCTACTATTTATTTAGACCGAACACAGACGATTCATTCATCGAGCATTCGAGTTACGCCCAAATGGAACGCCCAGATTCTTTTGTCATATTTCGAATCGCAGGAAATCGCGGAGAGAAATGTACACGCTTGAAAGGAGGAATTGAATTTAAAAGTCTGCCCCTTGAAATGCTGTCATTTAGTCATGCACTCCTGGAGAAAGTGCCAGAAAGGTCTTAGAGAATGTGATTTATTCACAGTGAAAAATATATTGTTCTATAAAATATTCAATAGTTTTTTATTATCGCACATTGTAGTAGATAACATTAAAAAAACTCCCATCATCTCCCATCACCCCCTCCCCCTCCAGTTTGAGAACCCCTGCGGAAATGAAAAAGTTGGTCAAAAACTGCCGTACGTGTCGATTTTTTTAAATCCAACTCTCAGACATTATATTCGCGATGGCTAGCTTCTCGCCGTTTCCGACGAAACCTGTGACGCGCGATCCCAGTAGAACGGGCAAAGACAGCAACCGCGAAAGAGAAACGCGATTCCGAGAATTCCCGGCGACGATGGCGAAAGCGAATCCGCCGATTATCCTGCGCACAGGATGAAAACAGTGGACGATGTCGCATAGCGTTACGTAGTCTCTCATTCGGGCAATGCGCCAATTGAGGCAACATTTTCCCGGAATCAATCCGAAGTTTCCCAAATTTTGCCAATTTAATTTGAATAATGGCAAAATTTTATCTGAAGCAATAAAAAATAATTCCATTCGTTCCTGCCCCCTTTTTTCCAACGCCACCTTCAGCGTCATCTCAGAGCCCTCTTCCACGAAACAGACGATCGCATCACCGCGATGGAAGCGAATCGACGAAGCGACACGATCCCGGCTGGATGCCTCCGAACGACGCGTCACCATGCACTCCAGACCGGAGACGCGCCATTCTCCCCCAAAGCGAGCGCAGATTCAGATGAAGAACGTTCAGCGCTGAATTTCGGTGAGCCGAGTGGACAACACCTGCCTCCCTCGCGCCCAGTCCCCCCTCGCGCCCTCCTTTCCGTTCCTTCGGTCGCCCAGGAAGACAGGAGCGCCGACATCCACTGCATGTGCGTCGCTTCTCACCGCGTCTCAGGTGAGTCCGCTTCTCTGTGAATTTCATGAATGAAGACAAATGACCCATGACGAAGCCATTTCCGATTTCATTGACGAATAATACGACAATGAATCCGCAAACTTGTTCGCCTTCGACGGAAGCCTGAATGCGTTTCAACCCCCATCTAAACCCTGCGTCCACTTCGATGGACGTGGAATGGTCGCTGGGCTAAACGCTATAGAAAGCCCTCTCTCAGGTGTCAGTGACTTACTTCACAATTTCCAAAAAAAAAACACTGCGCGCTCTCCCCGAGTTTTTGCGGATATTGCCCTCTCTTTCTTCTTTCATCGCTCGAGATTCCGCTTGACAGTCACGACGATATCCTCATGGTTACAAGATCTCTTAGCTCCTCCTGTTTGGGGATATCATACGTGACGACTCATATAATACGTGACTTAGCTTCGCGCCAAATTTTCCCCAAATTAATTTTCCTTTTCATGCAATAATTTTATGACGCGACTGTGAGAATAGCTTTCTTCAAAAAATTGTATGACGATCCGACGCCATCGCCGCTTCTCCGACCCCGCGCCAGCCAGCCATCCCGAGTGAGACTCGCTCGCGCCTCGGCTCAGCGGATGTCATTGAGGCGAGTAGCGAGAGGTGATTGCTCGAAGGGAGATGATTGCTCCAGGAACAGGATGAGAGGGGTGGGGAATGTTATTTAAATCCAGCTGATTTTACTTTTCATGAAACGGAAGAAGAGTCCAACTCTTATAAAATATGTGCCCAAATGCCCTACATTCCAAGTTCAGGTTTAATGACTGACAATTCCGTGAAATGAAGCTCTGCTTGTAAATTAAAGAATTTTGGTCTTCCGGGTTAGACCCGGCTTAAGAAGTATGCTTAAATGGTTTCTCCGAGAAGGAAAAGTCCCGTTGATGGGGAACGCCAGGTGACTGCAGAATATTTTATTTCGCGAAGGGAAGAACAGGGAAAGCTGAGTCACGGAAACACGTCACTTCGGAGGGTTCTCATTTCATATTCTCATTTCAGGAGAAGGTCATACGGTCAGATCGTCGAGGAGACCGACGCATCGCGTAAGAGGAGGAAGTCGGCATGTCTTCACCGAGGAAGTCCAGCGACAAGATCGCGCTGAACCTTCAGAATCAAGCCGAGGATGCGACCATCTTCGACACCGTCCAAAGGGATGTCCAGAAGTTGACCGGTCGTCGGACGGTAAGCCTCCTGGGTGGACCTCGGCAGACGAAATGTGTTGAAGGTCGACCTTCTGTTATTTGTGTGGCTCCCTTTGAAACATATTTCCATCAGGCATAATATTAGCATTATATTAATAACAGTGAAATATAAATATACCTTTCCAAAAAAGACAATGAAAGCTACAATATTAAAGCCCGGTCGCCCGCCCAGACTCCGAGTCCCAAGGCAACCCGTCTGAAAGGCTTAGGAAGTAAAAGACCAGTGCTCCACTAGATTGACAATCTTGGGGCTCGTGATCTGAGCTGGCGACTGCGCAGTGCAATTCTGGCCTCCGCTGAATGCCTCATGGAAATGATACTTTTTTTCCCACGAAGCCACGGACGAAGGAATTTTAGTGCAAATGTATTTTTTATTCATTGATATGAGTGGAACTAATGGGCTGCTCATGATGGACATTTCTTTCTCCTCTTCATGCAGGCAAGCCCGGGCGAACCAGGAACTCGTCGGCAATATTTCGTAGCCCTCTCCACATCTGCGGTCAGTCGGACGCCATGAGTCTATGACTTCATACCTAAAATAAAACCATGAAATTGATCAGGTTCTCACTGGGCTTCAATGGCCCCCTACAAAATTTCCTTAATCGACTAGAACACTGCAGATAGAAATTCGATCAGTGATGATAATTAATTTTATTGTGATCGCAGGCATACGCACTCGGAACCCAAGGTCGGTGTCTAGCACTTGATATGTTTCATACAACGAGCAGTTCCTTCCCCGATTTCGGCCAGACGTCCGTCCTCCCTGCCACCGATCAACGCCCAACTCCAGAAATGATCTGCTTGTAGGTGATTTCGATGCATTCAACTTTTTGAAGCATCCAGCTTTTGGATGCATTCAACTTTTGGATGCATCGACCTTTTTCATTCCCCAGACCCCCTGATGCACTTAAAATGCCCTCTAACCCACCAGAGAGTCAGACGATGAGGACTGCCACGCACAAAGACGCGGCGACGTGAGCCCGACGCGACTCGGTCCCGTCGACGAGCGGAGGCAAACCTCCGCTGATGGAAGACCCACGAAAGACGGCTCGCGTCCCTCCGTGCTGGTTGTGGACGGCAGCAGGACAGATTCCAACTCGACTGGAGTCGGTCACGATCGGTCTCCCCTCGCCGTTTCTCCTGCTCGGATGCTCCAAACTCAGAGTTAGTGGATGAAGTACTCGTGAAAACAATTCGCTCAGCGTATTAAGGCAGTCTTTCTAGCTTCCACATTCTGTGCAGCGCGCAGCAGGTGTGGCAATGGTCTCAGGGGTACGTGAATCCCTGTAATATTCTTCAGTTTCTTGCAATTTATTGTCAAATTTAATGACGAATTCATCACACGGAACATTAAATAAGCATCGTACTTCCTGCCACTCCAGCCGTAAGACCATGACACGGGTGAGCATTCGCATTTTTTTTAAACATTTTATCCCGTGATTCATTGTTTCCGACAATTCTCATGATTCCAAGAGTTTAAACAAATCAATAAAGACAATACATATGCTTCTTCGGCATCTCCAATGGATACGATTCGAACGTTTGGCCAGTTGTCGATTTCCCTTCAGGCGCTGCTGGGACGAGGCCGCTACCGGGAGTCATAAGGATCGCTCCCAAGGCCCCTGCCTCCGCTCTCAACGTCCCTGCCTTCGAAGCACATCCACCCGTCGACAGGTGATTTCAATTCCGACAAATATTTGAAGGTGATGCAATGCGTCTTAAAGCGGGAACGTACTCTCTTCGGCAGCGGCCTTCACCCGGTGCGGATGAAGAGCAAGACGGGAGGAGAAGGGAGCGCCAAGAAGATCAAGGTGGAAACCGAGAACGAATGCGAATCGATCCATGACCCCTGTCCACCTGTGCAATCGACTCATGCTGACGACGCGGGACGCTGGGATCTCGGCTGCTCCGAGTCTTACGACACCGTACGTTATTCTTGGTTCGGGTCTGGAGGGGATGTATCAGACCAAGACACAGCTATCAATCCCCCTTCTGAAAAAGGACAATGAGAAGGTTAGGGGGGTAAGAATTCACCCGGACAGATCCCGAGCCCCAAGGCTGCTCGGCCCTTATTAGCTCCGGTCTCACACATTCCCTTGCACCCATTCTCCTTGCTCGGACACGAATCGAATTAGCAATGGAGGGCTGTGTGCCCTCTGACTCGAATGGGGCTCTGCATCTTGGGTGATTCAATTTTAATTTTCCCTGCCCCACATCGCTGGATTTCTATTGGAATCACATAGTAATAATAACCCAGGCAGCACACAGCGTTGGGACCATGTTGGCTGCGAGCGGGGAAGCGTGAGTCTGCATCGCAGTGGGCAGCCGGTGTTGGTCCTCGTAAGTGCTAGTGCCACAGGCAACATCTGTTCAATCTATGGGAGAGACATCCATCTCAGTTATTGGAACAAGAATGCTTCCCAGAAACGAAGCGAGATTGCGTTTACGTTGCTGCTATTTCAATGGTATTTTGCTATCAGCCCCTTTCTTAATCCGGTATCTGGTCCTTTCCCCAGACAACGCGGAGGAAAACACTCAAAATTTTCAATTAATTTATTTTAAGCAGGTTAAGTATTCGGGTCGAAGGAGACTCCTGTCAACCGTAGAGACTGTGACTGGCTCCCCTTCGAGAGTTGAAGATTCGTTTTCTATAAAAGGAGCGATCCCACGAGTGATGAGTGAAATCACATGGGCACCCAAGTGAGGGCAGTAGTACTAGCTGGAGTACTGCCAGCCAAACTGAGAGAGGCGACAAATGCTGGTAGGAGAGTTCAACAATCATTTACGAACAGAAGTTTTCTCAAAGCCTTTGTTGTTTGCATTTGCCGTTAGCCCATTGGTTGGCCGGAAATGCAGGTCGATGCTGGCCCTACGTGGAGCCAACGTTGGTTCCAAACGTGGAGCCCACATCGCAAATGTCAAATTCAAACACTGGAGCAACGTTGGCCCAACGTGGGTGTGCTGTCTGATGATATGCTGACTTGCCTTCGATTGCAACTATTATTGCCACTATTATCATCATGCGTCCTCCTCATCTGTCTCCAAAGCTAGGAAGCGCTGACAACTCAAGAAAAAAAATTTACTCATTATGGCGAATATTATTAATTTATTTTATTTCAACTTTGGAGATCTTTTTGTTTTCCATTACTGCTATGTAAAATGATATGCATCAATACATCCTCAAGAGTATTTTCCTGAAAGCGTGGTTATCGTTTCGTTACGTATAAATAATTGGTTCATCATGCTACCCAGTGATAACGATATTAGATCCTCTGCCTTAAATGTTTACGTAAATGATAAAATAATATTTACCGGTATTGACCGACACATGCGCATCTTCGAGGCAACGTTTCTCATAATAATGTCACATTTCCCACTGCAGTCCCACAAAATCAAGTAACTTTCGTCATGTTCCTAAGTCGGAAATTTCACAAATTGTTATTTTAATACCGACTTGAAATTGAAATGATGGTATTTGATAGCGCATCAGTGATGTCAAAATGATAGAAAATTCATTCATTTTTATTTTTCAGGTCGAAAATTAGACACGAGGAGATTTGAAGGTCGACTCCGAACGGAACGAGCATCTGCAGAAATGAATCTGCAGAAAACTCCAGAAAATTTTGTTGGTGATGTGCCAGAATGTTATGGGGGTGACGGAGGTAACGATTTATTTGTGGTGGTTTCTGCACGATTGTTTATTCGGATTATTTATGCAGGGTATTTTTCTCAAGATTATGAGAATAGAGTTGATACACGACACTGGTGAGAAACGAAATGAACCGGGCCAAAGGTTGGTATATGGATGAGTTCCGATGGAATTTCATCCTCGTTCTCTCTTTGCCTCTCTTTGAAAGACGGAGGTGAATTCCACTTGCGATTGCAAGAGGGATGAGGAGTAGCTCCACGATTCTCCCCTATGAAGGACGTTCGTGAGTCTCCTGAAGGATGCGCTGATGACCGTGGGGTAGCAACGAAGTTATCATGCGGCTTCGAAGGATTGCCCCACGACGGGAGACCCATAGGACATCCTCTGGCTGTTTCGCGCAGACCTCCCGAGGGAATGGGAGGCCTGGGGTCATCCCGTGCTACTCGGGTCGCATTTCACGCAGACCCCAGCACTCAAAACGTGCAGGCTATCGTCTCTTCAGACGAGCGACAGAACGTAATCATGCTCAAAATACTTATTATTTCAACCGGATTGTGTGCTCGGTTTNTATCGTCTCTTCAGACGAGCGACAGAACGTAATCATGCTCAAAATACTTATTATTTCAACCGGATTGTGTGCTCGGTTTTCTTAGAAGGCATGACACTTGTTGGCAACGGTCGGTCAAATTCTCAGTCACCCAAACTTTCAGATAATACAATATTGGTTACACTGAACGATCGATTTCACATGAATGAATTTATGAACTCGTAAGCTCATATTCAAGGAAAACTAAAGGAAATGATGTCACCTTATGACTTGCTACCATTGTTAAGCAAGCCCTTACCATGAAAGTTTGTCCATCGTGATGTTCCAGAAATATGTCAGCATTGACAGCAAAATGTTAACATATTTGTACAGTTCCTTGCCTAATTTTTGGCATTTCTTGCCAACTCGTCAATTTAAGTCCTGCAATCGACGGTAAGTTTGACGTGGACCTCTTTACTTTCTCCACGATGAAAGTAAGCCATCTGCCATTATCCACCACCGATATTCATACTTTCAGATGCACAAGAAAGGCTTGCTTGAAGGCGCAGTAAATTTCATTTCACAGTGAAATCACATTTTTTAAGGTTTTACCAAGAAGGGGAAACGGTAATACTATACTATATAATTTAAAAAAGATAAGGAAGCAAAGGCAGGAAGAGTGGGGGGGGGGGGGTTGATGTGACTTGTATAATTACGTGGATTGGAAGCGCTAAAAAGAGGCTTCAGGACATGAGGAAGAAATACAAATCATCAGGGACTAAAACAAATTTATTTATTGTCGAAAGTCATAAACGTACAAAAAATATGGTCCTATGCATATTATTTATTTNGTCTTCAGGCGATGTATTTTCTTGTTCCTCCACGATTAAACTTCCACCTTCTTCCCTTTCTCGGAACATGGAGCGGGTAACTGGAATCGAACGTGTCACGAGACGAGTGACCCATCATCATCCTCCATTTGACACTGATGATCTGTTTCACTGCGTCTCTCACCTTTTTTTGTCTCATGCTCAAAATTCCTATGCTTCTATGAGCGATTGGTGATGTCCACGATCCGAAGGTAGGAAGGATCCCTCAACATTTCGCTATCAACGGAAGGGAATTTCCAACTCCTGCATTTTGGGAAAGGCGATTCGATATTGCGTGTCCTCTGCATAGGGCGGAGTGTCTGTCCAAGAGGCCTGAGTAGGATACAGAGCTTCACGGTTCTCCTGTCGCTGGATGCTCGCTAACAACGAAACTTCCGATGGAGTGGGATCACAATTTCAGTCTGAAAGCAATGTAGAGTGCGTTTCGTTACCAGGGGTCCATGAAACCAGCGAGCCTAAGCTTCTTGTGCAGAGCGCAACAGCGCAATCTCTAAAGGCTCCCTTCTCGCTACTGCACTGCAGAGTTTGAATGTCTAATGCAAATGAATGTCTATGCCCCTTCGAGGAAAGTCTGAGGTCCGTCCACACACCCAACATGTCAGACCCTGATCTCTTTGAAACGGTAAATTCCGGGTAGTGGAGCTAGGCATAGGATTGGGGTGTCTAACTGGCCTCAGGAAATTGGCAAGGGGGAGGGCCCTTGCCAATTTCCTGCCTACGCCATTACTCTTGCTCGCCCCATCAACAAAATATTATGGAATTTCCACGAATCTGGGTTTGCGGAAAAGTTTTGTTTGACAAATCTGAGATACTGTTTCTTCATTTATTTATTTTATTTATTCAAAAATCTGCAATAGCCGTAGGTATTATGGAGAAATGCATTTTTTTATTTTTCGGAACGACATTCGGAAGGAGTGACATATTAGATACATAGATGCGGATGGATCTGGATAAAAGTTAATCTAATTACGTATATAGACGATCGTGACTGATTGACAGACTGACGCTAATTCTATGTTCTAGACATGATGAGAGGCTGAAAGTTGGTATAAAAATAGCTTTTTGATTCCTGACTCCATGGTCATTCCAGGGGGTCTCACTTTGTAAGCCTAGGTTTTACCCTCAGACAGATGCTTAGGCCAAAACCATTCTCCAGCACACCTTGCCTTCATCAAAACGGAAGGAATGTGAATTGCCGATAGGTTGTCGACTGCAGAGAAAGTCTAACTTTGAATGCCCAACTTTGGGGGTCCATGCCCAGGGGGCATGTTTTGGGGAAGGGGTGGGGGGACTGATTTTGCATGCCTAGGTCCAACCCATCGATGGATGCTTAGGCTAATACCACTCTCATACATTTTCTTCATTCAGGGAAGCAGGAGAGAACAGAAATAGCCGTTTTATTTGACACTTCAGATGAAGTTCGACATAGAAGGTACGTGCCCTGAGGGGATTGAGTTAGCACGTTAATAGGTAACCCTTGGACAGACGTGGAGGCCTACACCAATCTTGCCCGACCAATTCGCATTGAGGAACTTCTCGGCCCATTTGACCGGGAATCCTTCTGCCTTAGCCTGACGCGCTAGGCATTTCATCTATTCTGTTGGGCCATTGGTGAAGATGACACGAGTTGACGTGTACAGGTACGCTTGCAAATGTGAATGGGTTCTATTTAATTTTCTGGTGGGGAAACTGTAGATGATGTTCCATTGACATTTCGATACAAGGAGGCTGTCACTTAAGGACGCTTAGGCCAATGCTCACACTTCAACGAAACGAGAAATTATAAATGCCGGCTGCATTTAAAGAATGACGTCTTTTTTCTTAGAGCACTGTATGGAACATTTAGAATAGTTTGAAAAAGGGACTCCCTTAGAGTTCTTTCGCCAGAATATGAAATTAACGATGAAGTTTCCTACAGTCGAAGTGGAATTGTCGCCCTAAAAAACAGAAGAAATGAGATTGAGTCTGCCGCTTAGCTCCCCTAGACGGAGGTGTAGGCTTATGCCATTCTCACGAATACGTTCCTTCCTCAGTCATTGAAGGAGGTGTGTGTTATAGCTACATTGTTCACTCTAGAGGAATTCAGACTTTGGAAGGGGGGGGGTGTACACGCCCGGGGGAATACTTTCGCAGGCCAAGGCCTACTCCATGGAAGAACGCTTAGGCCAATACAACTCTCATACACATTCATCTTCAAAGGAAACGGGATGGAAAGTAAATAGCTGTTGGTTTGCATATACCACAGGTACGGTTCGACATTGGAGGTACTCACCTCCAATGGACCTTGCTGAATCATCACCTCCAGGTGATGATTCAGCAAGCTTCTATCCAACCCTTAAACGGATGCTCAGGCTTACATCGATCTTGACTCATTCACATCGAGGAACATTTCGGCCTCTCTTAACATGCGGCGCGAGGCATTTGTCCTACGCCTTACTAGGTCATAGGCTAGGTAGATGCGTACTGGTATGCTTGTGGATGCGAGTTGGTTTCATATATTTTTGTAACAGGGAAATGGCAAATAAGATTTTCCCTCGACTTTTCCATTTAGATTGGTTACGAACAACTACATGTAGCTTTAGAAGGAGTTGGAAGTAGGCATTTAGTTTTTGTCCATGAATATTGTTTTGTGATTTATATGCAAAGAGTGTGACGACCCCAGGGAGGAAGTAAATTCAATATAGAAACACTAAACGACGCACTGAATTTTCACTTGGTGATACTCATGCTGGAAATAATATGACGTCTCTATGAACATTCTCTAAAACAAATTCATTTTTAATGAACGAGCGCCGAAGGCACGTGAGTTGCCTATTCCATCAACCAAGGGGTTTGAATGCATCATAAGGGGAAGCTTCGAAAACGAATGCTCCATTGTCAGCCACCACATGACTTTCATTTCCTCCACTGAAACGGGTCGGAAAAAGTCGCCGCAGGCATTACGATTCAATAGGCTTACCCTATAAGTAAGTAAGTAAAAGTAGCACGTCATCAAGCCAGTCACCCAGAACATAGAGAAAGTAACAAAGTTAATCGTATGCCACAGTAAGTCCGACAGCTTGGTAAAAAGCAATGCATTGCAACGACACCACATAATGATTTACACAAAGTCCAGCCATTAAATTATAAATATGAGAGCCTCTATCATCCAGAAATCAAGGCATACATGATGTGTGGTGCTAGGTTATTCCATGAAGAGGCAAATAGGAAACAGTGGTGCTGTGACAGCGGAAAGTACATCACAGGGCATCTTCCGACCATCAGTGCTCCTTTTCATAGCAGTTCCAAATTTGTCAATGATGCAAGACGTTACAACAACCTCTTTCCCGTTACGGCTCTTGGTGTCACTGCAAGTTTTCAAAATTCCCCCACTGGTCAAGGTCCATCATTGGTGAAGATCCAGGGGAAAACCTATCACAGATTATTCAACCTAAGCTCAACTGAAAGCACAAATAACATTTCTCTGTACATAGACGACGATGCTGAACGCCAGAAAATGGCAGCAGAGCTGAAACTTGATGTTCATATTGTGCAAAGCATCTAATCTTATTTGTATGAGGTCAACAATTTGATACCGTCCTTCCATCAATTAAGTCAATGCCCGTCAAACCACGCTCGAGAGAACAAGTAAAAGAACCCACGGTCCTATTGAAGGTAATGTCCCCACCACAGCTGAGATATCTGGGATTTTAAAAATAGTCAGTTTTGACCCGCGCCAAGTGGCGGTTTGGAGGCACGGTTCTGATCGGCCCAGCTTCATCAATATTTTTGACCCAACACACAAATGCTTACAACACCTCTTGTTGTTCCCTCATGCTACATCTGGGTGGTTCCCCAACTGGAAAGGTCCCCATGGAGATAAAATCACACAGACCAAATGGTATCACTTTCTGTTATAATCTGAGGCACGGTTTGTCCAGCTCAATCGATTGGTGCAGGAGTATTTTGTGGACATGTGTTCACGCGCAGAGGAAGAGAAGCTTTTATGGATTCGTAGAGATCAAGGAAAACTTACGAGAGAAACTGTGCGACAAGAACTAGGTGAAACTATTGAGGCGCAAGGAGGTGTTAAGGCTGGCAGAGTTTATCTCCAAAGTACATTTACAAACAGCCCAAGGTATATGCAAGTTAAGTATCAAGATGGAATGGCAATTGTTACTAGATTAGGCCGACCCAGCTTCTTCTTGACCGTAACGTGCAATCCTAAGTGGGAGGAAATCGTATCAATTTTATATCCCCATCAATTAGCTGCTGACCGCTCTGACTTATGCAATCGTGTCTTTCAATTGAAACTCACTGCTCTTCTGTCTCTTACAAAGAAGGGAAATCTTTTGGGGCCATTGGTGTCCATTCTGTACGTTATTGAGTTTCAAAAGCGTGGCCTCCCTCATGCTCATATCGCATTCGTGTTCAGGGGGTGGGCCAAATACTGCTGCAGAAATAAATGAATTTGTAAGCGCGATAATCACTTCCACTGGCGAAAGCAATGGCGAGCTTATGGAATTAGTAATACAGCATATGGCACATGGCCCTTGTGGACTGGAACGCCCTACTGCCCCTTGAATGGACCAGGTAACAAGAACGTGCTCCATAGGATTCCCCAAGCAATATTGTGACGAAACCTACAGAGACGAAAGAGGCTATTTGCATTACAAGCGTCCCCAAGAAAAGCCCTTCATATCTTGCACAGGTAGAATTATTGACAATCAGTGGATAGTGCCTTACAACTCCGCGATAGTGCTATTGATGGAATGTCATTGTGAATGTACTTGAATAGATGCTGACGATGCGATCTCTAGATTAAAAATATACCAGACCGTGCCAAAGTAGCCGTTGTTGAGGACAACGATAGCATCGATGAAGTCGACCAATACGTTTCATTAAGATACATAAGTGCGTCTGAAGCGCTATGGAGAATTATGGAGTTTGATTTCACTGACCGCCACCCTACTGTTAATGCTCATAGTATTTGAGCAGGAAGATGAAAAGCAAGCTATGGAAAGAAGTAAGTCGAAGTTGATGTTGTATTTAGAGAGACCCAAGGTATCACCATTACAAGATTTAACTTACCTGGATATGTACGAAACATAAATGTTGCACACCAAAGAACCACTCAAATGTTCAGTCCCACCCATAGTATATCCATTAGGTAAACACTGGCTGATGAAACGAGTTCGTGGTGGGTGTGTCGCTAGAATGCACTGGGTATCACTATCGCTAGGGGAACTTTACTACTTACGAGTACTCTTATCTAAAGTACCAGGGAACAGTTATGAAGATCTTAAAACAGTGGAAGGCAAAATATATCAAACATTCCAGGAAGCGGCCAAGGCAAGGGGGTGGGAACTTTACTACTTACGAGTACTCTTATCTAAAGTACCAGGGAACAGTTATGAAGATCTTAAAACAGTGGAAGGCAAAATATATCAAACATTCCAGGAAGCGGCCAAGGCAAGGGAGTCCTTAGATGACGATGATGAATACAGAGATGCTCAGATAGAAGCTGCAGGCTTTAAGACAGGTGCTGGGTTAAGGCAATTATTTGGAAGCATGGTATTGGTCGGGGCACCTTCAAGGAATTTGTGGGAAGAATTCAAAGATGCACTGGCCGACGATCATGTAGACAGAGTTCCTCACAATCATGACAAAGCATACAATGATACATTACTGGATATTGATATAAAGCTACGCTACCATGGCAAGTCATGCGAGGATGTTGGCTTGCCTGCACCACGAGATACATCCACTGAGGTGGGAAGGGAATTATTACGGTGGTCCCAGTCGGAAATGGAACTGTATATTAAGGAATGGCTACCGAAACTCACTGAAAATCAGAATACCGTATTCAGTTACGTAGTTAATAGCATTGACCAACTGAAGGATGCCCCAAAAATAATATTCATTGATGGACCAAGTGGGACTGGGAAGACTTTATAACTACGAGTGATTACATCTTATCTCAGAGTTAGGAATAAAATTGTACTCTGCACCGCATCAACAGGCATTGCTGCTCTCAACCGTGAAGGAGAAGACACCGCCCACTCTACTTTTAAGTTGCTTCTTGAAGCCACGGACCCAAGAGCATATTGCAGCATCTCAGCCAATAGTCAGCGAGTTCAACTTTTAGCCCCTTGCGGTCATATTTATTTTCCACTAGTTGTCCCCTCAGGTCATATTTAATTTCAATGAAAAAAGATTAAACACATTTCAACAAATCATTCCAAATGTCGGTCGGTAGATGGATAAATACAATCGGTAGATGTCGTGTGAAGTAAAACATCATAATAAATGGCAGGAAAAAGTGATTTCGGGTGAGTCCGAACAAAGGACGGCGGGCAAAAATTATATATTTGTGATGTTGGGTAACACCCGACATATTACCGGAACTAATTTTTTTTTATGTCGGGACCTGCCCAACACATGACCGCAAATTGTTAATAGCAGCCTCAGTGATAATATGGGATGAAGCTCGAATGTCTCAAAAGCACAATTTTGAAACCCTGGATCGTACACTCAGTGACTTCCTTGACAAACCAAATCTTCCCTTCGGTGGTAAAGTAATAATTTTGGGTGGCGACTTTAGGCAAATACCACCAGTTGTTAAGTACGGGTCAAGAAACGACATAATTAATGCGTCAATATAGTCATCCCCGCTCTGGACAAAGTTGCAGTCGTTCCATTTAACCCAGCACCGAAGATGAAAGGGTGATCCGGATTTTCTGACTTTGTTTTGGCTGTTGGGGAGGATCGTATTGGGAAGGTCAAAGTTGCAGAAGCCATCGAGGAAGTGCATGTGATTCCATTGATGTCTTCCTATTGAATGATTCCATTGTAAATGGGGTCGATACATTAAACTCGCTAATTAATTTTGTATATCCAATATCTGTCCTAAACGATCCATATGCATGCAGTACAAGGACCATTTTGTCGGGAACCAACAATAACATAGATGAAATCAATAATTTAGTGCTCAACAGATTGGATGGGGAATCAGTCAACTAGTGGAGTGCTGATACGCTGGTCTGTGATGAAGGAAATCCTGATGCTAAACATTTCATTGCTGATCTTCTACACGCACTCACTGAGCCTGGTGTTCCCAATCATAGGCTGACTTTGAAAGAAGGTACACACTGTATTGTTATAAGAAACCTCTCTTTTCAAGACCAAATAGTAAATGGCACGAAACTCTTTGTTACCAAGATCTCAATCTTCAATTGAAGCACAGATTCTTGGCGAGAAGAGCGGTGATTCCAGAAAAGTGCTAAATCCAAGAGTCCCATTCAAATTGCAAGCTGGTCGGTCTGGTTTAGAAATAATGAGAAGACAATTTCCTTTGAAGTTGGCATATGCTCTCACTATTAATAAATCACAAGGGCACACATTGGACACGGTTGGGCTGGATTTACGCAATGATGTATTTTGTCATGGACAACTGTATGTAGCATTAGGTAGAGCTAGAAAAAGGGATTCCTTGAAAGTACTTGTGTCTAAATATAGATATGAAGATGATGAAAGAACTCCCCATACAGTGAACATAGTCAATATAGAATTATTGCGTTAAAACACCCAAGTGGCTTAAGTGGGTGAGCATCGAAAACGGATGCCTTAGATCGCAGAGCGCCGAAGGAGTGTCCATAGCTAGTATAAGTACTTAGGTAGTACTTAAGTACTTATACTGTTACATAGTACTTACGGGCAACGTCGATAATATGGACGATATGATGCTTGGGATAATGCGAAGATATTCCCATGACCAATAAATGTACTCCAACAGGGACACCGAGGCATTTATTTATAAAAATTTTACACGGGTGATAATAAAATATCACATGAACGTAGACGTACGTGACTCGGCGAATGACTGCGGGAATGAAGTGAGAAAGCGTCTCAGAAGCTGACGCTACTTCTAGCCCCGTTATGTTGAATGTTATGTTGCGCTGGTAAGGATAATAATCAATAATGGCGACACACTACAGTATGGGTCAAAAGAATTGCAACACCAGCGGACTAGGTCGTGGTTTTTGCCGTCGCCAATAGTTTTAGAGGAGATCTAGCTTAATAATTTTTTAAATAGGCAATCGGTGCAGAAGTTATGGAGTTATGCGTGAAAGAACGGGTCGTGAAAGGATCGAGCTGCAGCCCTGCCATCTATTAATAGAATTCGCTGTCAGACAAACAAATTGCCACGAGGGAAGAAGGATGGCGAAGAATGGAAAAAAAAAGTCCATTGGCTTGGCGGTACCGAAACTTGGATATCAATGGAAAATGGATGCAAAATGACTTCAGTAGTAAAATGACTGATTTCATTTAAATGGGGCTGAGACGTAATATGGGTAATTAGTAAACAGGAAGTGAGGATTTCACGAAACCGGGAAAGCATTTATTTTTAGAACTATGAAAATTCGATTATTTTTTGTTTTCCTTTGACACATCTTTTAAATGGGGCTGAGACGTAATATGGGTAATTAGTAAACAGGAAGTGAGGATTTCACGAAACCGGGAAAGCATTTATTTTTAGAACTATGAAAATTCGATAATTTTTTGTTTTCCTTTGACACATCAATAGCACTAACGCGGAAGTTCCATGGATTTGAAGAAGGAAAAAAATGTTTCACCGATCTTAACACATTTCAGGGGATCCTGACCTCGCAGAGCACGCCCCTCACCGAGTCGCACGTCACGTCGTTCCAGCACGGATACGGCTCCCTGGGCTTCAGCTTGGATCGGAGCCTGTACGTCCCGCCGTCGAACCCGGGCCTCACGGCGTTGATCACGAGCTCGGGGCACCGCTCCGTCTCGCCCTTCCAGAAGTGGAAATCCGGCTGGCCGTCGCACCAGTAGAGAGACGCGGTCTCCATGATCGAACCTGCTCGAAACGGCGAACGAAAGTTTTCGACGACGACGCGAGGAACCCACACAAAAAAAAAACGGAACCGACCGTCGACCCAGGTGTAGATCCCGTCCTCGTCGATGTCGTCGGCCCCGAGCCAGGAATCCTCGATCCCCATGTGCCGAGCGATGCGTTCGTGCCAGTCCTGCCCCTGGTTGTCCATGACCACATCGCCGCCGACGTCGACCCTACATTGATCAGTCGCCGCGCCGAACGAGTGGAGCCCTTGCAGATTCCGCAAGAAGTGAATGTGATTTTTCGTCACCATGGCGAAGGAGTAGCGTTTGGGGACGAGGGCACCTGGGAAGATAAAGTTATCTCAAGGATTATCTCAGGGGTTATCTCAAGGATTATCTCAAGGTTAAGATCCAATCGATTTCAGATTTCTCACGGTCGTAATAAAGGACAGAGGTGCCATCGGAGTCTTCCACCTCGAATTTGGACTCCTTGCCTCCGAGCCGACACGTTTTCATCCCAGTTTTTGGATCAGTCTCCAGAGAGAACATTTTGCATTCTGGTTCCCTTAGAGATAAAAAAAAAAGAGGAAACGTTCGCGTTGTCCAGGACCGGAAAGCCTCTCACCCCACGCAATAAAGTTACCTTGCGCATGACTGGTCGCAGGGGTCGACGCTCAAGGCCTCCACCCGAATCGGGTCGATGATCCTGGCGCTCACGTTGTGGACGCGATCGTAGAACATCCCCCTGGGGATCGGCGGGGGCGTCGGCTTTTCGGGGGATGGCGGGGGCGTCGGCGGTTTGGCGGATGCCGGAGTCGGCGGCGGTCGGGTCACCCGAACGGGCGCGTGAGAGGCCTGGATCCACCTGATCCAATTCACGAATCTGAAGAAAGGGAAGCGGAAAATTTTTTCCCGTGTCGGGAACGATGCAAACCCTTACGAAAGAGTCCCATAGGAATCCGTAGGAATAGATTAGGCTTTCTTTCGTATCTGTATGGTTGCAATAGGGATCTCGTAAGTCTAATTGGGCACATAATTTCCAACACGGAGCCACAATAATCCCAAGGGAATGTATTGGAATCCACTAGATCTTCTCAAAGACCTAATGGGACCCAACTTGGAAACTCATCGAATTTTATGTTTTCGACATGCCCCAAGCCCTAGTGGAAAGGTTGCTTCCGAAAGCATGCTGTTACAGCTGAGAATTGTTGCAGACCACTGAGGGACTGAAGATTTCTTTCAGGCTACCTGTAAGACGCAAACATTCTCGCGGGACTTTTGAGATGTTCCCAGATTCCGTGACGAGAAATGCTAACGCGTTATTATTATTCCCAAATTTAGCGAAAGGTAGTAGTCTCTTCTTGCTTGAGAGGATGAAATGATTCTTCCTCCACTGATCGATCTGGTCGATAATCGATAGTCTTCAATTTTTCACCGAATGATCTCATCTGAACGCTAATTTTTAACCTTCCCAGCGTTGCGAGGGCATTGCATCTGACATCAATTCAATATGTAAATGTCGCTTATCGCAATTCACTGATGAACGCTGAAGTCCAACACTGGCTGAACGTAGTGTCAACATTGCGATGTCATTTCTTAAGGGATTAAGGGAGTGCCATACGCAGGTTCCGTTTGCGATTTCCTCCATGTCGAATTCACCATGAAGCACGAAGTGGTAGATTTTCTCCTGCACCAGCTATGATTAGTGTATATCAAACCGTGCATTATTCTATGGCTCCTGCCCATCCATGGGAAAACTATTACTCGGTAATGCTTTTAGAACAAAGAGCAGGCCAATATAGGCCCAACATTGACTCCGGTAGTCATCCCATTTGGTAGTAATCCCGGTTGTAATCCCAGGATTTTAAAACCCCCCCAAAAATCAAGGAATCTTATAGGACCCCATAGGGATTCAATAAGTTTTTCATGCTTCAAAAACCAAGAGGAAAAGGAAGCCCTATCTCACCGGCTGACTTTGGTGAAGACGCCGAGCAGCCCCGGCCTCCTCCTGGAGCAAACCTTCTCGCCGTAGAAGTGGCTCACGATCCCCTCCACGGTCCAGCGGGTGTCCGGGAAGGCGCGGGACGGGAAGACCATGGGACTCCCGGAGTCGCCCTTGCACACCGTGCGGTAAGCTGGCATTTAACATCGCGTTCGTATCATCATGCACTGCCTCTCATGCCCTCGGAAACAAAGCCCCAAAACACTGCATCCCAAACTAGAGTGTACCAGCCCAGGTACAGATCTGGCATGCCACTGGCCCCTGTACCGCTGAATTAATTATATATATTAACCGCATGCAAACCAACCAGCCTTGAAATAAATAACAGCTGTCATTGGTACGGCTAAGGCCCATATGTAAAAGCCTGGACAGCTAGACACGTTCTCGATGGTCCGCACGTCCGCGTCGCGTGGGGATGGGAAGGGAGCATGAAGGGTAGGATGCCAGATACGGCATTTCACGCGTACCCCAAACAACCCTGTCTACGCGGCGGGGAGCGGACGCTCCCCTCCATCGTCTACTATGGATCCATCAACCGCCAGGGCTGAAAGGGAAGTGGATGCTTTCGTAGAAGACCGGCACCCCGACCCAGGTGGAAAACTGCGCATGCGCATTGGGTCATCTTGTCCGGTCGCTAAGGTTACTGCGGACAGAGGAAATAAATGTTTAAAAAAGCGACAAACCGACCGCAACATGCAATAATATACATTTATATGTAAAGGGCAGGATGTTCCTACAGCAAACTTGATGGGGAAACGTCAGACCTTTCGGTCGTTCCATGTCAAATCGCCCAACAGGTCATGGGTGGCTACGGGGTACCATTTCGGGATTCGACGGAAATTGGCGTCCGGGATCATTTGGCCCAGTGAAAGAAATTGGTGAATTTTTTCTTCTCGTTCATTTGTTTAAAAGTTCACATGGGAATATTAATTAAAGGTTCAGGTTTTGTCCGATTTCAGCAAACGCGGTGTCCTTTTAAAGGAAATCCCTTGGAGATTCCAAATACCCCATTAATAAAGATATTTACAACTTATATTTACATCGAAATGAGGATATTTCAGCGTGTTCACAAAAGTCCGCTTTCCTGTTGCAATGCGCCATTCCTAATTTCCTTATGATTCCTAATTTCCCCAATTTCGCTTCGATTAATTTTTTTTCCCCCAATTTGGGACCAAAAAACTGAAAGGTTTTTTTAAAACTAAGATGAACTTTCCTCAATCGGGATGAAATTTCCTCCGTCAATTTCGAAACCCTCTCGGCAGACCCTTTTGGTATCAAAAGAAAATGTAAAAAAATTCATCGAAAATTAAAAAAAATTCATCGAAGCCGTATCGAACTTTTGAACGACGCCCGGAGTACGGCGGCGTTTCGCCATTTCTCGTTCGCCTTTCTCCTTGTTTGGATTAGCGCGATGATAAATTCCGCGAACGAAAACGAACTGCATTGGATTCACAAGAAAATCCTGCGCAGTCCTTTCGAAAAATACGGGACTACGGAATTCCGCTTGGAATTTCGGATTTGGTGCGAAAATGTTTAGTTAGGCGGAAATGGCTGTCACAGAAAAGGAGCGGGATTCGCCTTCATACTAACGTTAATAACGTTACGTCACGGGAAGATCTCACCGTCGGGAGAAGTGGTGTGATCGTAACCGGCGCAGAACATGTTCCCGTTGAGTACAACGTTCTTCGTCCCCTCGACGTGTGTCGTGACCCGTCGACAGTCGGCGTTGGAGACGACCGGGAGCTCGACCTCCACGAGGACGTCCGAGGGGTCGTCCGAGTCGTCCTCGCCCCAGCCGGCCACCGTCCCTTTCGTCTTCGGCTCGAGGTTCACCTCGGAATCGTCCGGGAGACACGCCAGCTGCACCTGCTTCGTCAGCTTGACGGGCTTGGCCAGGTGCAGCAGGGCGATGTCCGAGTCGAGGTTGAACACGTTGAAGTCCTCGTGCACGATGACGGCGTCCACCTGGAACAGGAATCGCAAACAGATTTCACTCGATCGCGAGAGGACAACCGGTTCGACTGACGACAGCGGCGACATCTCGCCGACCTGCTGAAACTGCACGAACTCGTCGTTCCTCGAATCATTCCTGTAATGCTTCCCGAGATAGACCCCGATCCCCGCCGGGTCCCTCGGCCTCGCGGTCCCCCCAACGGCGACGCAATGCGCGGCCGTGAGCACCCACTGCACCCTGACGACCGCCCCCCCGCAGACGACATCCCCGTCCACGCTGACGGCCGCCTGCCACGGCCAGGCGCCGGCGCTCGACTCCCGCCCCCCCGCCCCGATCAGCTGCTCCTTGTCGTCCTTCACCCCGCACACTACGAAACGACACGGTCAGAATCGCCATCGACTCGATAGGGAGAGAAATTCTGACCTGGCACGCAGCGGGGCCGTTCCTCGGACCAATGCCCTCCGTGGCAGCTCCGATACGGATCGCCTTTCAGCTCGTAGTATTTCTCGCAACCGTATTTCACGATGCTTCCGCTCGCGTATTTCTCGTTTTTGATGCATTCCGTTTTGTTTCCGCCCTCTAGGTCCGGATGCGATTTCCCGCACGCTTTTATGTTGAAATACCCGTTTGGAATGGCGTGCAGTCGTCCGCATCCAGGCTCTTCGTCAGCTGCAGCACGAGAACGATTGCTCCGAGTTTTTTTGTGCAAGAAAACCTATTTATTTGTTTGTTTTTTTTTTATCAGATAGTTCTCGGGCGTACCATGGGCAGTGAATTGTTCGGGGTTTGCGACAAAGGTGCAGCAGTGGTGAGCCTCGACAGGACACGAGAGAGAGGGTTTCCTGGCGACGCAGTTCCCCAAGTGTTCCTCCGGAACGCAAGAAAATCCGGCTTCCTGGCACGGGTTACCCTCGTTTTCGGAGCTCCTCCTCATGCGGGTTTTCGGCCGACAGCAGGCCTCGTCGGCCCGGCAATCGTCCGTCGTCGCCGTCGGCCCGGGCGCGCAGGGACAACGCCCCGGGAACCCGGTTCCGTTCTCGCACGCCCCGCCGACGCTCCTCAGCAGCTCGGGCTCGCGACCCAACCAGGCCAACCCGCAGTCGCACCCGATGGGATTCCCTGCAACGCAGGAAGGGGAAACGCATGAAGACGAGGAAACGCGCCGCGACCCCCGACCCGACCCGAAAAACCCGGACCTTCCAGCTCGAGGATCCCCCGTCCCCGGGACAGCACCTCCAACACCGGGCGAAACGCATCCTCGGCCAAGGTGGTGATCTCGTTGTCGCGCAAGTCGACTTCCACATTTGGGTTCAGGCCTGACATCGGGAGCGATTTCCAACATCAACGAAATTCTACTTTTGCAATCCGTCACGCGTCGACGATGGACGCCGCGAAATCGATCAAGAAAAGCCATTCCAGTCCGAGTTCATCCTCGAGTAAAAATCGGCGAAATACCTGTGATGGCTCCAGGTCGCACGGTCGAGATCCCGCAACCCCGCAACCGCACCGTTCCCAAGGCCTCGCTCCGAAAGGCCAACACCCCGGTCCCGAGCGTGGGCCCTAGCCCGCCGCACGCGTCGCAGCGGAAGACCTCCAGTCTCGGGAGAGCCTCGATCACCTTGGAGGGGAACTCCGAGAGAGGATTGTGACCTGGAGGGGAAAGGAGGTTCGTCGATTGCGCGTCGGCGGATTTTTTGATGCACATGCATCAAAATGATGCGATTAATTCCGCATTGGGTAAATCCAAAAGTTTACGACTGGATTTTTCGCAACTGCATTTTCAAGATGAGCATTTTTTCCATCTTTGCTTCGAGTTACTTCCGATTGAGCAAAAGAAGCAAATTGAGATTTCTCCTTCCTCCCACGTGGAACGTTTCCTTCGTTCCTTTTATGGCACAGCTGTAGGAAATTTTCATTGTTAACCAATTCACCTCGAAAGGGTGGACCCCAATCTTATGAGTTTCCTCGAACTCTAATAATTAGCACATTTGAATTGTTTATATATTTCCCAGCTTCACTGAAGTAAAAAAAAATCATCGGGCAAAAAAGAAATCTGGAAAAACGAACCCGCGAGGGTGAGAAAAACTAAATTCAGATCTTTTCGTTTGAAATGAATATGTTGCCGGAAAAAAAGTCGACGCATGATATATTTCCATAGCAACGGAGCTGGAGCCAAAAAAAATTCTCAGAACCGTCCCCACAAACATTTCCGAAGGATCAGGAGGACTCTGAAGCAGGCCTCGCCTAAGCGAACTTAAAGATCTGCGGACATCGCAACCCGCGTTTTCCGAACGCGAACCGATTAGTTCACGATCGGAGAGTTCGACGCTCCACATTCGCGCTCACCGAGTTCCAAATCGACCAAGTTTGGGGTGTGCCATCCGCGGGCATCGAGTCTCTCGATGCCGTTCCGTTCCAGGTCGAGGGAGACGAGGCCGGCCGACCGAAGGCCTGGGACCGACTTCAGCGAGGCGCCCGCGATCGTCAGGCGCGCGAGGCGGCGCATCTTCGGCAGGACCTCGAACGGGAATCCCGCCAGGCGGCTCGCCTCGATCCTGATCTCCCGCAGGCTATCCCGCGAGGACAGGACCGCCGACGGATGCACCCGCTCCAGGCTCGTGTTCGCGATCCGCATCCGGTCGAAGGCCGCGCCCCCGAAGACTCCTTTCTGCAGCTCCTTCACCGCCGCGTTGTTCTCGAGTCGGAACATCCTGCTGGGACCGAATGCATCAGGAATACCATAATGGCGACGCAAAAAAAAATATTCGTTAAAATCTCCTGGAATTTGACAGAAAATCCAATAGTAGTCACCATGACGATAACGAAACCAGCCGGTGCTTAATCTTAAGCTTAAGTTTAAGCCGGGACCGTACCGCATCTGCCTCCATCAGCCTTCGCATTTCGCAGCTCGCCGACCATCGAGGCCATCAAAACGACCATCGAGGCCATCAAATTCCTTCGTTCCTCATTATTCATCAAACCGAAGTGGTTCATCCTCCCTATTTGATAATCCATCAGCATGTTGAGCATCATCTTTTTTTTTACCTCCTTTATGGACTCTAAGACTATTTTTTGCCATAACTTCTCTTCTACTCGAGATGAATGCAGTCGTTAGGGTATTATTTTAATTTTAAAACCGCCTTCTTTAGACGGCGGTTTTTCACTTACCAATACATTGTTCTCCGAAGCTAAAAAAAAAGGAACTTCCACTTAAACAGTTTAAGTTCAGTTCAATTTAATATAAATATGGGATGATACCATTCGACGTACGGGATTCCTCTCGTGGTTTGAAGATGCAAACGAATTGATTTATTTCCTTCCCTCGAGAAATTGACTGTCGATGAAAATTGACTGGTGATGAGCGAAGTTCTTTTTAAAATCAGTATTTCGCGCGAATTTCTGATACGCCGAGTCGGCAGTGATGCAAGGCTGTATCATCTACAAATTACCAGTATCATGCAGCAATTACCTTCATGCCACCACAGAACGCAAAAACGAAAAATGTGAAAAATTTTCCGAGCAAACACGAAAACTCACGGGAACGGCGAAGGCCACACGGCAGTCCCCAGCGCCGCGGAAATCTCCGCGCCGCTCGCGGCGTCGTCGCACCGCACCGTCGGGACCCCGAGCGGGTCGCAGGAGCAGGGTGCGATGTCCGCCGCGGGGCACGCTCCGCCCGCGATCGTCCGCGGGCGCTCGCCCGCGGACGCGAGCGCGGCGAGGATCAGGGAGACGAATACGACGGCTGCGGTCATGATCGTTCATTCCGGGCCGGACCTGTCCCCAGAGACGGCAAAAAATAAATTTATCACCGCTTCGCATGTAAGGACTTCATATACCACGAATCACAATTTAATCCTCCTCAGTAGTCATTCATTATCCTTCAGAAGACCACGCCGGAACCGTCGTAAGCCAGGATTTCCAAGGTCGTGGTCTATTTCCTCACAGCCTTGGCGAACCCGGCTCATTGCCTGGCTCCAATGTCCTTTCATTGAGGGAAAAAAGGGTCACCCAATGGGTCACCCGATGGGCCACCCAATGGATCTCCCAATGGGTCACACAATGGGTCACCCAATGGGTCACACAATGGGTCACCCAATGGGTCGACACTCCCTTCTTCAGGCGGGAATTGGAAGTCACGTGACCGGAAGTTGAATTACATGCCTGCATTTACATTGAATTACATACCGACATTTACATTTAAAATGAAAGAAATTCAAGGGAAGCCACGGAAGGAAAAAAAATCTGGAACCTGGAGATGGCGCATATTTGTTTTGATGGTAAAGCGAATGGAGATTTCATGAAATCTTCATTTTGTCTTTTTTTAAAAGTTTTTAAAGTGTTATATACATACATACATATGACGTTTTTAAAATATACGAAGGTCAAAGTTGGCCTAACAGGGCAAAATGTGACATTTTAAGTGCACATATCAAGTTTTTGAAAAGAAAACAAAATTAATGTATATTTTGGTATTCATCGAATAGAGCCCTAGGCCGGACTAGTTCCAAGCATTCTCATTGCGAGTTTATTCTCACGAGAGGCGACTCGAGCTTGACCTTGACCGCCACTCTTCCTCTAACCAAAATGTATAGGGTAAGCACCCCAGTTTTTGGCCACTTAAGCCCCAGTTTTTGGCCACTTAAGCCCCAGTTTTTGGCCACTTAAGCCCCACTTTTTGGCCACTTAAGCCCCAATTTTTGGCCACTTAAGCCCCACTTTTTTGGCCACTTAAGCCCCAGTTTTTGGCCACGCTGATACGAATCCCATAGAAAGTGTACACCCTGGGAAACACTGGGAGAACTAGTAACAGGTCCTCGTACGGAAAGACGTTGATAGAACACCTGAAAATGGCCAGATTAACTAATTATTCTGGATTTAAGCCTCACTGGCCTGCAACTGGAGACCGGCCAGAAACCAGTGTGCTTAAACCTATATTATTGCATATTACCCTCCCTATATTGTGTTAGTCTCCTGGATGATGCACCTCGGAACAGACCCAGAAATCACAGGACCACCGAGGGGATGACAAAAACCGAAGGATATACATCCACGAAGGATCCCACTCACCGACAGGAATCCATTTGGAGAATCCAGATGCTAGGCGTGCATTCGCAGCATGAGAGAGAGCAGCGCAGACGTCTTCCCACGGCACCACCACGACCGAGAGGGAGGAAGGCCGAAGACGACCGAGAGGGAGGAAGGCCTCAGGCTCGATGAGGCTGCGGCGCGGCTGCTTGCGTCATCCCCCCTTTCTCCTCAATGCCACGGTCGCTTCGCGAGCAACCCTATTTAAAAATGCCATTCCGTGCCTCCGGGCAAAATCCGCCTGTTTCTACAAACAGGTTCTCCGCCCAAGGTTTAGAACTACTTCCATTCACCGCATCAAGCGGCGTTTTGCCCTTCCTCGCTCACGCTCTCGCTGATCTCGCTGATCAACGTATTCATCAATAAATTTGAAAGAATTTCTCCCCAGAGCCGCAAGGAAGGCGGCCCCAGCAGATTAAAGGATTCGACCCGTTGTTGAAGGGATGAAAATGTTTCAGCAAGCTTTTCATCCCTCCGTCGGGTCGATGCAGGCATGGATGTCCGTAGCGGCAATGGAATCTTCCTTGGAATCTTCAATGGAATCCTTCGCCGATTGCCTTCTTCGCCGAAGGCGGTTTCACGCGGTTGCACACCTCCACACAAAGACGAATCCCAGCTCCCTTATGTTCAGTGTATGTAGCCGTGCTAGCCACACGCTCCTTTTAAGACTTGGCTGATTCAAATTACCCAAGCAGCATGTTCACGTAAACAAGATATCAATTTCTTGCAAACAATGTAAATTTCTTGCGATTGCCATGAAAATGACATTTCTTGACAATGGTTTGCGTAAAAATGATATAAAATGGACAAAAACTTTACATTCATTTTACTTAAAATTAACATAAACATGCTGTTTGGGTAGCTATGTTGACAAATACAGCCAACATAGCTAATTTGAATCAGCCAATTTTTAAGAGGAACTTGAAAGGATTTAGCTGCGTTGGGGGCAATTCCTCAACGGCGCAACGTGCGGAAGGATGCAAGTTTCTGGACGACACCCCATCCATCCTCCATCCATCCATCCATCCATCCATATCCATCCATCCATCCATATCCATCCATCCTCGATCCATCCATCCATCCATCCATATCCATCCATCCATCCATATCCATCCATCCATCCATATCCATCCATCCATACATCCATACATCCATATCCATCCATCCATTCATATCCATCCATCCATCCATTCATTGTTGCGGGGGCAGCAGCTTCAGGAGTGCCTTCCAATGGCTCCGGTCCTACACCAATTCATCAAGTTCTTCTGGGTATATCCCAAGACGTGACCATGCCAGGTCTTCAGCGTATTCTCACCACCTAGTCCCAGGTCTGCCCCTCGGTCTCCTTCCCTTTGGCTTAGCAAAAAAAGACTTGCCTTGCAAGTCTTACTTGTGGCATCCCGACCACGTGCCCGTGCCATCGTGATTGTGATCTCTCGATTCGGAGAAGAAGAGGTTCACACCCGAGTGTTTCCCGGATTTCTGAATTCCGGAACCCGTCGAGTCTCGTTGCATCAGCAGTCCTTCGTGGGAAACTCATCTCGGCCCCTCGTACCCGCGATCGCACTCTTTCGGTCTTTACCCATTAGCTTCGCCTTTGTGCCGAGTTCCTTCGTCATAACCGCAGACCGGATTAGCTCGCGCATCACTGCGCTTGCTTTACCGATCCGCGTGTCTGGTTCCACATTCTCTCTTGAGCCCTCTCACCTTGCCGAGGTGAGAGGTCCCCTCACCTTGCCGAGGTGAGAAGGCTTGTGTATCTCACCGACTATACTGGCTGGAGCGTTGAAATGAATGCTCCTCGTAGGGCCACCCATGCCAGGCTGGCTGAAGGGTAGAGGGCAGACGAAGAGCAATCCTAACTCTGTGACATGGTCAGGTCTAACAATAAAGGTCACACCCCATCGTCCGTCGCGCGGGCTACCAAGGAACGCTTTCGGACCTCCGGCAGAGGGATCCTTTCAAAAGTATGTTACAGTCTCCTTCATCAGCTATTCCTTGGAGATATACCCAAGGAAACCCGACCGATGGACCCGCTATCCATTTAGGGAGACTAATGGGGGGAAGCGCAAAGCCAACATAGGACTTCAGGATGTGCAAGACATCCGCTCTTCAAAGATGAATTATTCGAATATTAAATACAAATTGGACCGGGCCATTCCGAAACATCGGTTACTTTTCAGGCATGAACATGTTGAAATGTTGAATGAAGCGTTGATTCGCCTGAAATTTTTCATTTTGGAGCGGTGACCGTTTCTAAGCGATTGATCGTGTCGCCCAATTGAAATGAAAGCGTTTGTCACGTTTCCTTCCAGGAAATTCGTCCTGTCCCCCTTCGGCAACAAATTTCGCCAAATTTCACCCGCATCCCTGATGTTCCTGCTTTTTTTTTGGCGATGCGTGGAATCTCAAGAACTGCGAGATGAACATTTCATTAATTCGGAACACCGTCAAGCGAAGGAACCGATCCGTATTTTATTGTCCTGGACACCTTCCGGCTGGCCGCAATCACCGATGAAAAAAATTCACGGGAGAAAAAAAATTCATGGGAGAAAAAAAAATTCACGGGAGGAAAAAAATTCATGGGAGAAAAAAAAATTCACGGGAGAAAAAAAATTCATGGGAGAAAAAAAAAATTCACGGGATCCGAACCTCGCAGAGCGCGCCCCTCCTGGTCGTACACAGCACATCATTCCAGCACGGTTCCCCGGGATTCAGCCTCGATCGAAACGTGTACGTTCCTCCAGTGAGCGAGCGCGTCTCCAGATCGATCACCAGTTCGGAGCATCGCTCTGTCGCCCCATTCACGTCATGAAAGTCGGGTTGGTCCAAGCACCAGTAGAGCGAGGAATTCGAGACGGTCGTGCCTGTGCGAGAGAAAAAAAACGGCTGTGGAATGGAATCGTCGACCTGCTTCTTGGAACTGAAAACCGACCGTCGGCCCAGGTGTAAACCCCGTCCTCGTCGACGTCGTCGGCCCCGAGCCAGGAGTTTTGCGACTCCATCCGGTTAACGATGAGGTCGTGCCACGCCCGACCGCGGTCGTCCTCCACCAGCCGACCCCTGCCATCGCCCTCGCACAGGCCCTTCGCCGCCGCGAACGTGTGGGAGCCCTGCATCTTCCGCAGGAAGTGGATGTTCTCGGCCGTCACCATCGCGAAGGCGTACCTCCCCGGCACGAGGGCGCCTGAGGGGATCGAGACCTCTCCGGGTTACCGCGCTCACGATCGGAAACTTCCTGTCAGGTCCTTCCTGCCGGTTCCTCACGGTCGTAGTGGAGGTCGGCGCCAGGGACGTCAATCTCGATCCGGGAATTCGCGCCTCCGAGCCGACACGTTCGATTCCCCGTCCCCGGCTCCTTCCCCGGCTCCTTCCCCGGCTCCTTCCCCGGCTCCGTCTCCAGAGAGAACATTTTGCAATGGACTTCCCTTCGAGACGACGAAAAAATTACATTCATTGGGTCGACGGGCTGGAGAATCCTCACGCTTGCAATTACCTGGAGCATAAACGGTCGCAGGTGAGTCCGACCCCACCGGGTACTTCCGGTACTTCTGGTACTTCCAAGATTGGATGAAGAATTCTTGCATTCACGCCGGGGACTCGGTCGTACACCTTCTCGTCCGGGTGTTGAGCGCCTTGAAGATGATGGACTCAGTTGAACCCCTTCGACCTAGTCCTGGTACTTATTGGTACTTGATGTGTAATTTTTTTATCGTCTATGAGATGCAGTACGCCTCAAGCAGGGAATGAGGCTGTCATTTATGCGAATTCCGCATGTCTTGGCTTCACTTATTGTACATATAATTATTAATATTTTGCAGAAGAAATGTAAGATGTGATGTGTTGGACAGGCGTGTTGAAATCATCGTTTCTCCACACAAGTCTCTACAGTGTCTGATGATGTTCATGTCAGCCAGAGATGCATTCGACAGTAATGACAATGATTAATTAACAGATCAATTGTCTTTCCCATCGTGCCGTCATGGAACGGGGAGACGTTCAACATTTTTCAGGACAACAAAGAGTAAAAAAAAATATTGAGACATAAAAATCCCTCTTCTGATGGCTCAATATCCTTTGCTACTTTGGGACGACGACGCGCCCTTGAATAGGCTTAAGATAATCAGCAATTGAGACCTAGTCCTAAGAACCGATAGCGAAAAACTTTTGAAAGGAACTGCCGTTTTCTCATGGCATCAAGGGATGGTCGCATCGACCCGACACCTGTCTTCAACTGCAGCAGTAAATTCCCTCAACATTGTCGTAAATGCCCTCGGCGTTGTTGCTAATGCCCTCGGCGTTGTTGCTAATGCCCTCGGCGTTGTTGCTAATGCCCTCGGCGTTGTTGCTAATGCCCTCGGCGTTGTTGCTAATGCCCTCGGCGTTGTTGCTAATGCCCTCGGCGTTGTTGTTAATGCCCGCAAAACCAAACGCGCACCTTCCGAGAAGATTCAGACTTTTCGATACCCTCTCGTACGCTGTGATAGTAGGGTCACGTCGAGACGTACCCGAAGTCGACCGTGTTTCACCAGGCTTGGCAGGGTTACAGCAGCGTTGAGTCTCCGAGAAACAGGCGAGGGGCAGCAAGCCCCCCGAAGGGCACAGTCCCGCGCGATCCCGATGGATGCAGGAGAAGCCGGAAGCGAGACAGGAAGCGCTCGCTGCGACGGCGTTCGCGGAGGTCGTCCCATCCGCCGGGCGAGATTCCGCCTGGCAGCAGAACTCGTCGCGGCGGCAGTCGCTCGCGCTCGACGGCGTGAGCGTGCCCGGGGCGCAGAGAGACCTGAGCTCGGCCGGGACGCAACGGTAGGGGCATCGACGCGGACATTCTCTCAGGGCGTCCGGATCCAGGTCGGAGAACCTCGTTCCGTTCTCGCACCGCCCAGAGACGGACCCGAGGAGCCTCCGATCCAGAATCAGCCAGGCCAAGTTGCAATCGCAGCCGACGGGATTGTCTGGAACGACAATCACGCGGGATGACGAAAAGAGGGAAAATCTTATAGGAATCTTATAAGAATCCTATAGGATTATTATAGGGTCCCATACGAATCCTATAATATTTTTGTTTCAAAAATCTTATAGGATCCTATAGGATTTTTTTTCGTAAGGGAAGATAAAGGGGAAAATCGAACGATCGAGGAGGAACCGACTCTCCACGGCGAGGACGCCTTGTCCCCGGGTAAGGACTTCGAGGATGGGGCGGAAGGCGTCTTCGGCCACTGCAGCAATGTCGTTTTCACGGAGGTCGATCATCGTGTTCGGATTCACGCCTGGTGCGGATGGGAATTATTCTCTCAGGAGTATTATTGCATTAAAGACCATTACAAGCAATGAAAATACTAAAAGACACAAAAACCTGGCTCTTAATTATAATTAAGACAGCTTAATTATACAAATAACAACTATTGCTACTGCAACCATTTTGCATTCAGCACTTTCCCAACGCCCACTAAATATTTTGGGAACACTTTTAATAAATAAAAAATAGGAATTTTTCAAAATCGCAGAATCTTTTTTACCTCAAGACATACGCAGGCCTTTTTTGATGTCAGAGAAAAATTAGGAACAACCGTGATTCTCTTTCTTAATTACGAATGAATTAATGAACAGAATAACCGCCGACCGTGCGAGCAAATAATTTTCAATTGTGTCGGATTCGAACTGGCACGATATTCATTTTCAAATGCCGCTTCCTCACGAAAGAGGAAAAAAAATTTGGTGAGATTTTAACTTTTGATGTTAAACTCAAGAAACTTAAGTTATGAACTTAAGTTATGAATTTCACTTAAAGTTATGAACTCCAATTGACCATGGAAATTGGAGGGCGTGAAAATCACGACAGCAGGAAATGTTAATTTGAGTCATCCCGCGAAAAAAATTGCCAATTTCAATGCGTCCAGATTCATTTTCCTAAATAAATAAAAAAAATCACAATATAATGAAAATATCGATTAATTAAAAAAAAAATTGTTTTCGAGAAATTTGTTGCCCGTTTTTTCCCCAAATAGCTGCAAAATTTTCTGATCGGCGCAGAAATGCGCAAGGTCGAGGGTTTACCTTTCCACCGGTAGTGTAATGATATGATATGATTAATTATACCGCGAATAATTATAACTTCTTTTATAAATCTTTTTCGGGCGGTTGGTTATAGCTCAATCTGGGTCTCCCTATCGCATATTTCCCATCGATTTCTCATTAGGACAGTGTTGTAAAATAAATAAACTCTCGTGGTAATACTGGGTTGGTGACTGTCATCGGCATAATTCGCTTTCTTTTACCACATTTCTCATTTTAAATAAGTGAAAATAACCTAAAATATTATTGATGACTCAAGAGACGTTGATATCCTTTAATTTGTAATACCTTCGGTTTTAATCCTTTAATTTTGTACCTTTTAATTAATGACGTCCCAGATATGCCACATACCAAATAAGCATTTAAAAAATGCGTAGGTAGGCAAGGATGAGGTAAATCTTTTCGTAACAGACGTGCAGCAGTCCGGTCCTTATACCTGGCAACTATGCGGTCGCTAGGTGCTATACACTCCTAGTGGCAGGAAAATTAAGAACACCTGTTTTCGTCGTGTGACAGAATGACGTTTACTTCTTCTTACGATTTTAAAATGTTTTCAATTTGTCCCGCTTCATAGGAAGTAAGTGAAACCTAACAGATTTTTTTCGCCGAAACAAAAAAAATTATGCATCAAAGGGTTCAAGGCTGAACTCTTGACTAGATGATATAAATTACCTTACGGAACGGTTTAAGGCCTCTAATGCAATGGTTTCTCTCGTGCATCAGTGATCATTTTCACATTTGAAACACCGAACTACAGCTGTGAGAAACCATGGACACTACCGAGGTCCAGCGTGCCAGCTCTAGGGCGTTGGGGCGTTGGCGTGGCAAGGGTTCCGGAGCGAGGCTTTCCGGTTGTGGGGCCAGGGCTCGCACCCGGGATCGGGCGGCGTGCGCAGGCAGCGGAAGACCTCCAGTCTCGGGAGAGCCTCGATCACCTTGGAGGGGAACTCCGAGAGAGGATTGTGACCTGGAGGGAAAAGGAGGTTCGTCGTGTCGGTCGATTTTTCCGTTCCGAATGCATCGAACTCGCTGGGGTTTTATTCTTTTCTGCGAATTTCTTCGCCGTTTGCCGATCGGGCGAGGGTCTAACGACTCACTGAGGTCGAAATGCCCCAGGCTCGGAGCGTGCCATCCGCGACCCTCGACCCTCACAATCTCGTTGTGATCCAGTCTCAGGTGTCTCAGGCTCGGGGATCGAAGCGCCGGCACCCCCGTCAGGGAACCGTTCACGACGGCCAGCACACCGAGGCGTCGCAGCTCGGGCAGGACCCGAAACGGGAAATCCTCGAGACGACTCCCGGCGATCTGAAGATCTCGAAGGCGATCCGCGGAAGACAGGATGGCCAGCGGATCGACCCGTTCTATGGCGGTGCCCGAGATCCAGATGCAGTCGAAGGCCACTCCTCCGAAGACTTCTTCCGTGAGTTCCTTCACCGCCGTGTTATTTCCGAGATGGAATATTCTGAAAAAGTATCTAAATATATATATATCTATTTTATTTATATATATATATTTTTTCTTATTTGAGTATGCTTGCGCTATCTCAGCAAATCGCCTACAGGCAAGGAGTTCGCATCCTTGGTAGAATCAGAATCACTGCGACCTCTGAATTCCTTAGTACAAACTTCAGCGAAATGTCCCTTGCACCGACAGCGACGTTTCGCATGAAGAGAAAAAGGAATAGAGGAAAGGAATCCGATAGACCGCACCGCTTAAAAAAAGGAGTTCTACTTAAAACTGTGATAAAATAATTTTACAAAGCTTTCAAAAAGTTCCTGTTTCCGTTTCTCCGAATTCTGGGAAGGTTCCACTCTTTTGGGGTGAGCAAAGAAGGGCGTCCTTGAATGGTAAGGGCCCACGCATTCTCTCTCTCGGGCATTCAAAACCGAGCGGGGATTTTCGCTCTGGTTTCGCAGTGATCCTGCGAACTTAAAAAAGAGTGAGCTATTTTCAAGCAAGGGAGCGAAACGGGAGTTAGCAATTTTACTCCCGGGAAAGCGAGGAAATACAATCATTGAGCTACTCCTTTACATGAGTAGAATTCATAACTTTTCCGAAAAAGAGAGCGCACTTTCCACACCAGTAGAAAAAGTTTGTGGTTATTCTCAGGAAAGAGTGAGCGAGAGAGAGAAAGAGTGAGCGAGAGAGAGAAAAGGTGAGCGAGAGAGAGAAAAGGTGAGCGATGGGTGAAGCAAGCGGCATTACTTCCCAAACGGGAGAAAAATCGCTAACTCCTGTTTCGCTCCTTGGAAATCGCCCGCTTCCCTTTAGATTTGTTCGGAACAAATGTCAACCTGTCGCTCGGTTTCGTGTGAACGGTGCAAGATCGGCTTGGTTCGAGTTGCATTTTTTTGTAGGGCGATTAGTATTCGATTATTCGATTAATAGTATTCGATTAATTTAATGCACCTATTAATCGAATGAAGTATTAATCGCGATTAAAATTATTCATGAAATTATATAATTTTGATGGACCTGCTAATATCCCCCAGAATGCTCATTTTTCCACCTATAATTTCATGATGAAGCCATACTCTAATTGATTAATCGGTCGATTAAATTAATCGAATCGACAGCCCGAATTTTTCCGTCTTTCAGCGACAAAACCCTTCCATCTCCATGGTTTCGATGCGTTCGGACAAAGTTTCACCTCGACACGGAACTATTTAAACCCGAGCACAAGCAAAAAAAAAACCTGTAAATATGTATAAACATTTCCAACTAAATCTAACTAAACCCGAATTTCCGAATTGTCTAAATACAGAGTGGGTTATAAGTAACTTCACCGGCGAATTCCCAGATTCGCTAATATTTATACCAACCGATGTTAGTTACTCATGATAAACGCGGTATTTTCGCTTGCTTTTTAGATGTTGTTAATATTTCTGTCAATCTGATGAGCTTATTTATGGTCCACCTTTTATCTTAAGAATGGCGAAAGTTCTTAATTTAGAGCTAGGAATACCAAATCTGCCCTCGAATGCTTTCTTGAGCGTGGTCAACATATGTACCATTGTCTTCCATAATATAAATTCTATTATAAACAATTATGTATTGTTTTATTTATAACAATTTTATTTAAAAATAATTACGAAATAATACGATTAAAAGTATTTTACCTTAAAAATAATTATTTTCCTGAAAATTTTCCAATCTGAATTCGATTGCAAAACGTCGATGACCCACGACGGGGGAAACGCTCACGGAAAAGTCGATGGCCAAGCCGCCTTCCCGAAGGCGGCAGAGATCGCCGCGGCGCTCGCGGCCCTCCCGCAGGACACAGTCGGATGGAGGAACGCGGGCGAGACGCCGCACTCGCAGGGGGCGACGTCGTCCTCGGGGCAGGCGCCGGATCCGTGCCCTGCTCCCAGGAGGACGAGGAATGCGAGGGTCGGAGTTGTACCTGCGGCCTTCATCCTGGACTCGGTGAGGAATGGGAAGAAGAACAATGCCGTGGGAGCGAACACTATGCACCCCGTACCGTCACCCTCCAACTCTGTTAACCGCATGGTAGCGCAGGTTAATCTGTTGCCACGCATGTTAACATAGAAAAATGTACCATAGGTTAACCTGAGGGGAACACCAATAGTTCCCCTTATTTGTACGCCTCCAAGACTGCATGCAACGTTCCAACTGGGGCCTTACCAGCAAACAACAAAAGAATAACGCTCGAGTTCCTACATGCAACCGAACGACGAACGAGTCCCGAGAAACTGTGGAAACTCCGAGACCTTTCTCTCCGTTTGCCTCCTCCGGTTTAACCTCACCGAGCGCGTCGTGAGTTCTACCGCTGTTTCGACCGGCGTGGAGGATTTTCCATTTACTTTTATCGAACCTCGTGAGCCATTTCTTGCTCGGCTCGACCCCCATCATCCTCCCCCCATTTTAATAAAAATTCATTTAATAATAATAAAAATTGGATATCCGCTGCGGACGAACGGAGATCCGCTCGACATCCTCTCAGGATGTGTCGCGGAAATCCGCCGGATGCAAACCAGATGTTTTCTCCACACGGAATTTGAATGCATCAAAAATCCCTTATGAATATAAATAAAATCATGGAATATAAATAAAAATATCATGCGGGTAATAGTAAATCCAATCATGAGAAAACTCCCTAATAGACTAAGATTCATAATGCTTCATAATGATTTTTTTGCTTGCCCCAGATGCAGTAATTGACGGCGAATTTAAGTTAAATTTGCTCCAGGAACGCAAGATTTTTTTTTTTAATTCAATTTTCTCATTTTATTCCGTGTGAGAAGCCAGAACGTGTGGAAAAGGCTGGGACCGTATATCGAGAATGAACCCACGATTAGACCAAAATTTAACAAAGTGATGGCGAGGGCCATTCTTTTAAGCCTAAATAAATAACCATCAATAAATACACCCAATACCAAAACCAATAAAAAAAATCTCTTCATCTATGAAAAAAACCTCTGGATTTTCCCTCACGATTGCTCATAAACCGAGAAAATCGAATTATATGAAGCTAGGGGAAGCAGGACGCAGGAAAAGAAATGAAACCGGGAGATTGAGGCGACGCACACCTTAGCCCATGAACCATTTCCACCAAATAAATTATACTATATATACCATGCACGGCGACCACGTAACGGGACGAATGCTTCCGAGCGACTGATGCGAGTCCCGCTCTCTCGAGGAGTCCCTCTCGACGAGGCTCCTCCCTCCTGCCGGGGGGGGAGGAGTCAAGTGGAATGTCGCTGAGGAAGGGCTCGTTCGCTTTTTACCCCGTTGCGAATGGCCTGCTGGGAGGCTCTGGGGCATGGCAACCGGAATGTTTATGTGTGCAGGCGAAATGGAGGTCGGGGGAATCTGACGCTTTCGATGTTTCGAGGCTTCGTCGATCGTTCCCGCTGTCTCTTCGCTGGAGCGAAGGTTGGCGGTGGGAAACATCATCCCGGCGTTTGATGTCATTAGGAGTATTGGTAACTTCTGGAATGAGGTATTCGTCGAAACCGACAGCAACGACGGAACGACAGCCGGTTCAAATTGCATGCGTCTCACGGTCAGACTCAAGTTGCATGAGGAAAAAAGTTCACAGGTCGAGGCTCGCGTATCTTGCTCAAACGACTGCTACATCAAATACGAGAAAGCTATTCAACGAAACTCTTTTAAAATTTAAGGGGAAACTTCGTTTGCTTCGAGGTACTCACTCGAAATGACATCGGGAACCTTGAACTCAATAGGAACAACGGTGAAGGATGGAGAACGCAGGGCGGGACGTAGATCACGAGTGGGGAAAAGCCCCCCTTGGTGAAACGGAATGTAATGCTGGTGGTTCCCCATGAAATTCTCGGAGACTCGACGATGCCGTGACCCCGCCGAGCCTGGTGGAACACGACCCGTCTATCTCAGCACACGAGATTGTATCGAAAAGTCGGGATCTTCGCAGGAGATATGCAGATGGTTTTGACGGCATTAGCAGCAACGCCGAGGGTACTAGCAATAATGCCGAGGTCATTGACGATAACGACGAGGGCATTTACAACAATGTCGAAGGCCGATTCCATGTCGATCCGCACCCTTTTTTTCCCCGACACCCTTCAATTTCCATGAAATTCGGCACGCTGACAACACCATTTTAAGAAACCATAGCAAAATTTCCATGCTTGATGTATTCTGAGAATAGCAGACAATAAAAAATTCAACAGTTTTGGGGCACTTTTGGTGCCTGGGATCACAATAACTCCCTCAATAACGAAGATGAATACGTGAATACGGTATCGTTAGATGGGTTATGAAATTCCCTATCAGATGATGTGTAACGCGCAGTGACAAAAGGAACGACCTTGGCCTACAAGTCTTGCACTGATCTTGTAACTTGACTCGACCTGGACCTAAATTACGACAATCGATTTCGCTTAAATTTTAGGACATCATCTGCCACGTTCTCCATTATGCACACTGCAAATTCCATTCTCGGTTCTTGAATATCAGCTGAGATATGAGCATTTTAGTGCATGACCTTCAGGACATGAATGCCATGCACTAAGATGCGCCTAAATAACTTTAACTTCCTTCCCATGCTCTGCCAATATTTCTATTTCAATCAAATTTCAATCAAAATTTCTCAAGGACATGTCGATCGTCCTAGGAAAAGGGAACGGATGGATTGCGACCCGGTCGTCAACCTGGTGGTAACCAGGTGGTAACCAGGCGTTCTGAATCACAAAAGGATAACTCGTGACCAGCGCTTCATTTTCCTTGAACTATCCCCCCATGTTCTTGAGAAATTGTTTGATTATTCCTTTCCAATGAAATCATGTCTACAGGAATGATTTCATTCCAGATTTTGAAAACCAGCAGAATTTCTTAACATTGCTTGCCACCGAGGAGACTTAAATCTGGTACAGGTGGCATCCACGTGGTAGCACACCACCTCCTCCAACGGTGGCAGTTTCTCCACCCGTTACCGACCTCTTCCATCTTGGCATCGAACATTGGCCAGATTCTCTTCCTTCCTCGAGACGGAAGGGATACGAAATCCCAAAAGCGGGATAGGATCCGTTCCCAGAAACACTTATTCATGGGCTGGATCAAGTTTCACGGACGTTCCGATTCCGAAGAAAATTCATGCAGGAGTAAAAAATATTGGGTTGCCGGGTGAAGAAAACATAATACTTTTGAAGTGCAACGCCTTGTTGCACGATTTCTTGCGTCATTTCATTGCTTTTCACTCCAGCAAAACGGAAATTTACCTCGTAATATATGGCTGAAATCTGCAGCTTTCTCAAATGGGAAATGTTAGGGTAGTTCTAGGGTAGTTGAATGAGGGAAAGTCCGAGGATCCACAGCGTCACTCTTTGCTCCTTCTTTAATGGGGAGGGGGAAAGAATCCTAATGCATTTAGGCTGGCCAAAGCAGTTTTTACCGCTCTGGTATGAACGGTCCTGGGGAAAAAGATTCCATGAAAGATAAACATGGGCCTCATCCTATTGACGTCTCCCTTTTCTTGTTGAGAAGCTGCAATTCACTGACATGCGAGAAATCCTAGAGTCACGCGAGGACAAAATAAAGAGAAGCTTACATCTTTGAGATTTCACCACTTTTGGAATGGCGAGTTCCGAAAGCTCACGCTTAAGCAAATGGGTTGGGTTTTTTTTTTCTACATCGTCGAACACAGGTGTCATGTCAATTGCACAAAAAGTAAACAAACTCACAACGACACATACGAAGACAGTCGTGCGCGAGTGGGTGAGTGGGTGGCAAATTGTCATCCGAATAAAATGTTGAGTTTCACTTGTGCGAAGCTGGATGGGCGTTAAGAGTAGAATATTTACGCCTAGGAGAAGAATGCAGAGAAGTGAAAAAGTGATTGAGGAAGGAATCAACATCTGCCGTCGTGAATGATGACTATTTGGTGGAACATTTCCGATAAATTCTAGAATAAACCATTTGCAAGACGTCGAAGACGGAGATGAGGGAAAACCCAAGGCACAATCCGACGATACCGCCAATATTGGACAATAGGTCGGGTAGGGTCACCTTCTCCTTCTCTCGAAAACGAGGGACCTGTCAGTCAGACATTCGTCGTCGAATTATTTTCTCGCTTCGATCGGAGAGAAAAAAAAAATCATACGAACCCGGCTAGAGGGAAAACCGAAGAAGAGAAACGCGGCTCCGTCTTTCCCGAAACTCGACACGGCGGCGTCGCAGGCCGAGGATGTCGGGTCCTCCGACACGCGGTAGTCCACCATGTTGCATCTCTTCGGACAGTTGCAGTTTCTCCATTCGTTTTCGACCTCTTCACTCTCGGCATTCCACATTTCCTTCAGATTTTTCATTTCGCTCTGGACATCTTCGCATTCCGGTTTCGTTGGACTCGCTTCCTTCGGCATGAGGGAGGGAATGAGGCACGAAACGCCGACTCGGGATTGAAACCGCTTCCAAAAGCAGTTCTCCATGCACTGAATTCGCTCTGGACATCTTCGCATTCCGGTTTCGTTGGACTCGCTTCCTTCGGCATGAGGGAGGGAATGAGGCACGAAACGCCGACTCGGGATTGAAACCGCTTCCAAAAGCAGTTCTCCAAGCACTGAATGAAATCCCTCTATCATATCGATTCGGACCGTTTCTTCGGTCATTCCTGCCATTTACCCAATACTTTCATCTAGGCTCACCCTCGTGTTGCTGTAGTTCTCTTCGACGCTGCAGGGTTCCTTCTTCGTACTCTGCTTCTCCACGACCTCAGGACGAAAGGAGACACTCGTCACGGTGTCATTAAGAAGGATGAAATTCTCCGGCCGAAACTGGTGGAAACTTGAATACTGCTCCCTCTGTAGGGTTCCTTCTTCGTACTCTGCTTCTCCACGACCTCAGGACGAAAGGAGACACTCGTCACGGTGTCATTAAGAAGGATGAAATTCTCCGACCGAAACTGGTGGAAACTTGAATACTGCTCCCTCTGGTCGTGGACGAACACTTCCATCTCCATCCTCTGCAGAGGATGGAGGACAAACAAAATCGAATAACCTCCATTAAATTATAATTAATTTAATTATAATTAATTTAATTATTTAATTATTATTTAAATGTAAATGTATGAATTAAAATGATTTAATTTTCACGGTAGCGAGAGGTCAATAGATCGTTCCCACCTCGTGTTCAATAGCACTGAATGCTTTGAAATCAAAGATGAACATCTGCCGAAGGCAGTTTCTTGTCCCTGTGGAAACATTTTTTGCCAAGAAGAGTGTGAAGCACTTGAAATACCTCACAGTGTCCTTTTGATAGAATGTTCGCTCCACCCAATGGCCACCGTCTGCATAATTTCGCAGGTGATGAGTATGTAATAAATAAGTTTTCAATATGTACTGGCATATGCTCACTTTTTGAGAGGGGCAAGATGATTTCTCCGTTGATTGCTGGTGCAAACTTCACATCGTTCCCTTTTGAAGGAGCGATAATGACGAAATCCTTCAGAGAAACGGATGCATTTTGGAATCGTTTCATCTCGCGACAAGAATCCTCCGAGAACCCGCTCTTAATGGACGGCTTGAGGCAGAAGGTGAATGCCGGAGGGAGGATCGAGTTCACATCGTCGATCTCGTAGGAGGTGGTTGTCGGCGAGGACGAGAACTCGTCGATCAGGAGTATCACCTGTAATGGTAGTTAATTAGAAAAGGCAATAATTGTTTACACTAACGTCATAAATCGTTTTATTAGACCTACCTGCCTGAGAGCAAGGGCTCCACATGCCACGAGCATGATCGCTCTGACGGCGTCTTGCGTCTTCATTGCTCGAAAGAACCCTTGAGATTAGAAATTCATCTACGGTTTCCTAAGTATGATAACTTGTATTTTCTAGTATGGATTCCATATTTATTTAAACCGGTTTTACCTTCGTCATGGGGAACTGGCGGATTCGGGATCGTTTCGGGATTCCATCCTTGTACGCTCTTCATCTTGAAGACGACCACTGGATTTGTAGTTTAAGGGAGAGATAAAATGGCAGGGAAAAGGGAATCCACACCTTCGAATGATCTGTTCTGCGAGGAACAGCGAATTTCGCACTCAAACGTCCTTGCGAATCCTCCAATAGAGTCGGTCGATGCCATCGTTCGACTATTTAGGTGATTGCCCTTTCAATTTTGATGACTTCGATCACGAGCCATTCCTGTTCTGGGACAAATCTTTCATGCATTTTTTACTTCACTTCTTTCTTACTCGGCCACGGTGTCGGCGGTACGACAGGAGCACATGAGCGACGAAATATTGAATATTTCATAATATATCCTGAAGTCGATTGAGGCTCCGAATTCATCGCTTACATTATAAAAAAAACACCGATCGATCGTTGATAAGAACGTTGCAACTTATAAAAATTGTATTTTGCCGAGAATTTGATCAATCCTCGTTCTTTCGCTCTCAACACCCGTCATCTATCTATATCTATAAGCAAGGATCAAGGACCATAAGAAAATGAAAGTCATGTGGTGCCTGACTAATGTATATGGAGCATTCGTTTTTTAAGATTTCCCTAATGATGCAATCAAACCCCTTGGTTGATGGAATAGGCAACTCACGCGCCATCGGCGCTCGTTCTTAAAAAAGACATTTTTTTTAGGGAATGTTCATAGAGACGTCATATTATTTCCAGCATGAGGATCACCAAGTGAAAATTCAGCGCGTCGTTTAGTGTTTCTATATTTTATTTACTTCCTCCCTGGGGTCGTCACACTCTTTGCATCTAAATCACAAAACCATATACGGGGGTAAATATATATATATATGAAACCAATTCGCATCCACAAGCATACCAGTACGCATCTACCTAGCCTATGACCTAGTAAGGCGTACGACAAATGCCTCGCGCCGCATGTTAAGAGAGGCCGAAATGTTCCTCGATGTCATTGAGTCAAGATCGATGTAAGCCAGAGCATCCGTCCAAGGGTTGGATAGAAGCTTGCGGAATCATCACTATCAGGGTAAGTACCTCCAACGTCGAACCGTACCTGTGGTATATGCAAACCAACAGCTATATTCTTTCCATCCCGTTTCCTTTGAAGATGAATGTGTATGAGAGTAGTATTGGCCTAAGCGTCCTTCCATGGGGTAGGCCTAGGCCTGCGAAATTAGTCCACCGGGCGTGTACCCCCCCCCCCCCCCTTCCGAAGTCTGAATTCCTCTAGAGTGAACAATGTAGCTATATCACACACTTCCTTCAATGACTGAGGAAGGAACGTATTCATGAGAATGGCATAAGCCTTCACCTCCGTCTAGGGGAGATAAGCGGCAGACTCAAGCACATTTCTTCTGAGTTTCAGGGGGAAAACTCCACTTCGACTGTAGGAAACTTCATCGTTAATTTTATATTCTGGCGAAAGGACTCTATGGGAGTCCCTTTTTCAAACTATTCTAAAGGTTCCATACAGTGCTCTAAGAAAAAAGACGTCATTCTGTAAATGCAGCCCGTAGTTATAATCTCTCGTTTCGTTGAAGTGTGAGCATTGGCCTAAGCGTCCTTAAGTGACATAGCCTCTTTGTATCATGATGTCAATGGAACATCATCATCAGTTTCCCCACCAGAAAATTAAATAGAGCCCATTCATATCTGCAAGCGTACCTGTACGCGTCAACTCGTGTCCTCTTCACCAATGGCCCAACAGAATAGGTCAAACGCCTAGTGCGTCAGAAGGTGTGTGTGAAGTAGTGTGGCAGAAGGATTCCCGGTCAAATGGGCCGATAAGTTCCTCAATGCGAATTGGTCGGGCAAGGTTGGTGTAGGCCTCCACGTCCGTCCAAGGGTTACCTATTGACGTGCTAACTCAATCCCCTCAGGGCACGTACCTTCTATGTCGAACTTCATCTGAAGTGTGACATAAAACAGCTATTTCTATTCTCTCCTGCTTCCCTGAATGAAGAAAATGTATGAGAGTGGTATTAGCCTAAGCATCCATCGATGGGTTAGACCTAGGCATGCAAAATCAGTCCCCCCACCCCTTCCCAAAACATGCCCCCTGGGCATGGACCCCCAAAGTGGGGCATTCAAAGTTAGACTTTCTCTGCAGTCGACAACCTATCAGCAATTCACATTCCTTCCGTTTTGATGAAGGCAAGGTGTGCTGGAGAATGGCTTAGGCCTAAGCGTCTGTCTGAGGGTAAGACTTAGGCTTACAAAGTGAGACCCCCCTGGAATGAGCCCCCAGGGGCTAATTACCCCCAAAGTTGGAATTTTTCTGGAGTCAGGAATCAAAAAGCTATTTTTGTACCAACTTTCAGCCTCTCATCATTTCTAGAACATAGTTAGAATTAGCGTCAGTCTGTCAATCAGTCACGATCGTCTATATACGTAATTTGATTCACTTTTATCCAGATCCATCCGCATCTATGTATGTCACTCCTTCCGAATGTCGTTCCGAAAATAAAAAAATGCATTCATTTGCATTAGACATTCAAACTCTGCAGTGCAGTCGCGAGAACGGAGCCTTTAGAGATTGCGCTGTTGCGCTCTGCACAAGAAGCTTAGGCCCGCTGGTTTCATGGACCCCTGGTAACGAAACGCACTCTACATTGCTTTCAGACTGAATTTGTGATCCCACTCCATCGGAAGTTTCGTTTTTAGCGAGCATCCAGCGACAGGAGAACCGTGAAGCTCTGTATCCTACTCAGGCCTCTTGGACAAACACTCCGCCCTATGCAGAGGACACGCAATATCGAATCGCCTTTCCCAAAATGCAGGAGTTGGAAATTCCCTTCCGTTGATAGCGAAATGTTGAGGGATCCTTCCTACCTTCGGATCGTGGACATCACCAATCGCTCAAGGAAGCATAGGAATTTTGAGCATTAGACATAAAAAAGGTGAGAGACGCAGTGAAACAGATCATCAGTGTCAAATGGAGGATGATGATGGGTCACTCGTCTCGTGACACGTTCGATTCCAGTTACCCGCTCCATGTTCCGAGAAAGGGAAGAAGGTGGAAGTTTAATCGTGGAGGANGACAGACTCATCTAAAGTTACTGGACCTGTGCTGGGAGGTGCTGCCGCATCCGCCCTACAGCCCCGACCTTGCCCCGTCCGATTATCACCTTTTCGTTGCCCTGGACCGTCACATGGGTGGAAAGCAGTACGTCAACCAAGACGACCTGAAAACCGATTTGGCCAACTTTTTCGTAGCGCAGCCGCCAGAGTTCCATTGGAATGGCATCCATAGTTTGCATAAACGTTGGCGTGAAGTGATAGAAGCCAATGGTGATTACATTCATGATTGAGATGATTTTGCTTTTAAATAAACTGGGTTATAATAATTGTTCATGAAATTCCGAGAACTTTCTTTCCAATCAGATAATTAGATTAACTTTTATCCAGATCCATCCGCATCTATGTATGTCACTCCTTCCGAATGTCGTTCCGAAAATAAAAAAAGGCATTCATTTGCATTAGACATTCAAACTCTGCAGTGCAGTCGCGAGAAGGGAGCCTTTAGAGATTGCGCTGTTGCGCTCTGCACAATAAGCTTAGGCCCGCTGGTTTCATGGACCCCTGGTAACGAAACGCACTCTACATTGCTTTCAGACTGAATTTGTGATCCCACTCCGTCGGAAGTTTCGTTGTTAGCGAGCATCCAGCGACAGGAAAACCGTGAAGCTCTGTACCCTACTCAGGCCTCTTGGACAAACACTCCGCCCTCTGCAGAGGACACGCAATATCGAATCGCCTTTCCCAAAATGCAGGAGTTGCAAGTTCCTTTCCGCTGATCGCGAAATGTTGAGGGATCCTTCCTACCTTCGGATCGTGGACATCACCAATCGCCAATAGAAGCATAGGAATTTTGAGCATTAGACATAAAAAAACGTGAGAGACGCAGTGAAACAGATCATCAGTGTCAAATGGAGGATGATGATGGGTCACTCGTCTCGTGACACGTTCGATTCCAGTTACCCGCTCCATGTTCTGAGAAAGGGAAGAAGGTGGAAGTTTAATCGTGGAGGAACAAGAAAATACATCGCCTGAAGACATGAGCTTAAGGAAGGGGGTCAAGAAGTAATGAAACCGTAACATACTTGGCCAGGCCAATAGCAGAATGAGCATAGGGGAGGAAGGAAGTGGGTGGTTGCGAGGGTAGGTATAATATATGCCAAAAAAAAAAGTCGTCGATTATCGGGATAAACCGGAGATATACATATGAAAAAGGCGTATATACCAACAGACTCCATACATATGTTGCTGAAAGTAGTGTATTAGCAATATTATTGTAACAAATAAACATGGACAATCGTATATAAGAAAGAGAGCGACTGACCGACGCTAATTCAAGTCCTTGAGCATGAAACACAAAAAAAAATTAGAAAGTTCACGCAGGAGTAAAAAAGAACTGGTTGCAGGAGGAAGAAAACATAATTCTTTAGGAGTGGAGAGTTTTCTGTTGAGAAGCTGAAGTTCACTGCCATGCGAGAAATCCGAAAGTCACGCGAGGACAAAATAAAGAGAAGCTTACATCTTTGGGATTTCACCACTTTTGGAATGGAGAGCTCCGAAAGCGCGCGCTTAAACAAATGAGTCGGTTTTTTTTCCGCATCATCGAACACAGGAGTCAATTGCTCAAAGAGTGAACAAACTCACAATGACACATATGAAGACATTCGTGCGTGAGTGGGTGACTTGCTTCTCCCTAGTAATTTCATGATGCTGTGACGAAGTTATACAAATTGGTACTCGAGTGGCACTTTGCTGATGATATGATGAAAAACCCTTCTTCATTGCACTTCATCGCAAAACTGCAAAACTTCAACGCAAGGTACCATGAATACTTTTTCGATGGGGCCGAGTTACCCCCGTATAGGTTTCGAGTAACATCTAAGCAAAACAATTTCACCATTACTAGCCCTTAACACGTAACTTTCATGCATTTTGTCATCCGAATAAAATGTTGGGTTTCATATGTGCAAAGCTGGATGGGCGGGAAGAGTAGAATATTTACGCCTAGGAGAAGAATTCAGAGAAGGGAAAAAGTGGTTAAGGAAGGAATCGACATCTGCAGTAGCGAATGGTCACTATTTAGGGGAACATTTCCGATAAATTCTGGAATAAACCATTTGCAAGACGTCGAAGACGGAGATGAGGGAAAACCCAAGGCATAATCCGACGATACCGCCTATATTGGACAATAGGTCGAGTAGGGTCACCTTCTCCTTCTCTCGAAAACGAGGGACCTGTCAGTCAGGCATTTGTCGTCGGATTATTTTCTCGCCTCGATCGGAGAGAGAAAAGAAAAATCATACGAACCCGGCTGGAAGGGAAACGGAAGAAGAGAAAGGCGGCTCCGTCTTCCCCGAAGCTCGACACGGCAGCGTCACAGGCCGAGGATGTCGGGTCCTCCAACACGCGGTAGTCCACCATGTTGCATCTCTTCGGACAGTTGCAGTTTCTCCATTCGTTTTCGACCTCTTCACTCTCGGCATTCCACATTTCCTTCAGATTTTTCATTTCGCTCTGGACATCTTCGCA
>CAJPEV010001835.1:0-56129 GCA_905338385.1 Darwinula stevensoni | reverse complement strand
ACTGAATGGTTCCAGGCCTTGACGAGACAGCGCAGAGAGACAATCTTTCATCGGTCTCTTCCCATATCCTACCCTCCATTCCACACCGAAGGACCATCTCAAATCTCCGCCCGATTTGGTTGCACATCGGGCACTTCGCAACCATCCAGTCCCCGCCCCATCCCACCCCCTTCCCTGCATAGCCCCTCATACTTCCACGGCCGTATGCACAGTCTGGACGACGTGCACGGTTCAACTGGGTCCAAGGTTTGATGGCGGGAAAGGCGATTGGGACTGACGGAATTCCAACTCGTGTCATTAAGGAACTCTCCAGGGAAATTTCAGTACCGCTAATAATTATATTTGAAAATACCTTTTAGTTTGGAGATCTGCCGAGGGACTGGCGAAGTGCTGGAGAAGCTGCCAAACTTCATACCGATCTTTAAGAAGGGCGAAAAGTGTCATCTTTGTAATATATAGATCGAGAAGTTTCAGGAACATTCCAGAAAAAATCACGGAAAGTATCAAAGTGGATTACATTTTAGATTTCCTCGAAGGTAACTCGTTTATCAGGGACCCTCAACACGGCTTTAGGAGGGGTCGCAATCGTCTGACAATTTTCTCTGAGTTTTACGATTGGGTGACCGAACAGAATGATGAGAGGAACTCCGTGAATGTCGTCTATTTGGAATTCGCGAAAACCTTTAAGATCGGTTCTCACAAGAGATTGTGGGTTAAATTGGAGGCGCACTGTATCCAGGGTAAGGCGAGCGACTGGATTAGTAGCTGGTCGACGGAAAGAGGGCAGTGAGCGATGGGAGAAGGGAAGCGTCGACGGTGGTGGGGGGTCGAGCACTGTGTTCCTCAGGGCGCTGTTTTAGGACCGCTTCTTTTACTCCTCTACGTAAGCGAATTATGACCGATCAAGGAGATCAAGGACTTCATTAGTCGATTTTCCGAATATTCCAATTTAGGTTTTTCTATCAACAGGGAAGCAGAAAGGGTGAGAGCCGAAAAAGAATTGGGACTCCTGGACGAGTGGAGCAAGAAATGGCTCATGTGGTATAATGAAAGTAAGTGCAAGGCTCTTCACGTCGGTCATCGTTCTTCACAATTGCATGAGAGGTACGATACGATTGTACGAGAGGTACGATAAACGATCGTTCGTGTTTCCGAAGAAGTGGAAAGAAAATGCGGAGAGAACGCCTTCGATGCAATCTCGTCAATCGCGGCGAATGTTTACCAGGCCGTAGTGTGACTGCTGCTGTTGTAAATATGCAGGACGGGAGGGTGTTTATCCATGTCATAATGGCGAGAACGGTTAATGACGTACGTAGGGGGTTCGTCGGATAGGATTGGTACTCCTCAATCATGAGTGTCTAAGGGGCAACGTAATAGATTTGCTTCGTATCACTACAAGACGACATTGGAAAATTATTGTGATGGTCGAGCACTGTCGTCTCACCTTGTATCCGTCGAAATAGCGACGGGGGATCTACCACTGGAGTCTGGTGGAACTGGTGAACTCTCATTTCTCGTCATTTAACAACAACCATGAGCATATATTTTAGATGAGAATTTACTTCAAATGCCGACCCCAAGCGAATCTAGTACTGCCTCATCCCGTGATGTTTACCGTAATTGTGACAGCTGCCCGCTCTCGTCCTTTAAGCCTCCTGTCATCCTTCGTCGCTCTCTGCAGGGTTTCGGCTTCGCCATCAAGACCGGCAGGCCGTGTGGCCTCATAGGGTGCACCGAGGTGGAAAGGGGATGGGACCAAGAGCTCGTGCAATGAAATGAAATCCTTTTCGAGAAGCGTTAGCGTCGGGAGGGCTGTAGCCGAAGCTCAAGTGGTAGGTTTCTCTTGCATAGCCACAAAAATGTAAATAATTGGACTTTTTTTAATTGTCATTCGAAATTTCATATGGCAAGAAACACATTATTTTGTATCACGAACACAGTAACCTGCACTGATCCATTATCATAACCCATTTGTTTCCCAAATAACACTTCCGAAGATTTGATTTTTTTTAAATACTAATAGCAAAATAAGAAACTGAACTATGGAGGCAAGGAAAGGAAATGCTCGCCCGAACAGACCCCGAGCCCCAAAGCTGTCTAGCCCTAATTGGTACCTATCTCATACGGTCCCAATGGGCCTGTCTCATTTCCTTTCTCGGTTGGGCATGAAGACAATCAGGAAAGAGGGCCACGTGAAGCTCTGCCTCTAATTGGGTTCACGGTTCCGGGTGATTTCTATTATTCACGGCGAAAGTTTCATTTGTTATGTACCTAGGTATATGACAGCATTTTCCAATCGTTTCTGTCATGATTGGTCAAATACTTTCGATTTTGACTTGAGCTTCATTTGCAAAGAGCCGATTACATATTATAAGAAGGGATTGGTTTCAGACCCTTACGAGTCAGCGCAGAGCGTCAATCCTTTATCGATCTCTGTCCATATATGAACCTCCATTCCATAATGAAGAACTCTCTCAAATCTCCAGCCGATTTAGTTCCAAATTGGCCTCCTCGCATCCATCCAATCCCCGTCGCATCCCACACTCTTCCATGCATCGCCCTCCATCCTTCCACGGCCGTATTTCCAGCCTGGACGGCGTGCACGGTTCCACTGGGTCTTCATGGGGTTCTTGTGATTCCCATCACGTCTTACAGGAATCAATGAAAGGTTAACTTCATTTCTCTGAGATTTTCCTCAGAGTCGAACGGTATTCACATGTTATTCTAATAAAGGCTGATTCAGTTGTAAGGCTCTGTCATGCTAGCTAGACCGGACAACAAATGCGTGCTTGTGTGTTTTCGTGTGCGTGTGTGGTAGCTCTACAGGCCAACTGCTTCGAGATATGAGCTTGAGATTTCGACATGAGATTTTCTCATAATACAAGGATGTGCATTTGTGATATTGCAACTCCCCCTCACGAAAGGGAGGGTGGCCAGGTTTCACTGAAAATCGGGAATCCACTCTCGTTTCGCCATCTTTCGGATTGACGAGGAAACGAGAGTTGACGTGGTGCTCGTAAGGGATCACTGGGATCGCTGACTGCAGCGCCACCTGCATACTGCCGTGAATCCAGGGATTTCAACAGTCCATGATGAAATACGGGGCGATTCCTCAATTCGTCGGCATTAGTGTTTACGAGGGCGCCACAAAGAAGTACAAGGTGTTCATGAAGAGACTACCTATGGGCGACATTTTTACTGAAGTACCCATTTTAACTTTTGTAGTCTGAAAACGTACCGACTTCGGAATAGTGTCAGATCTTTTCTCCTTTCCTATAGGCACGACTGAGATTTAATTTACAATTCTGGTGTTTTATTACTCATTCTCCCATGTTCCTTCGCCTGCCCTGGCACCCCATCGCGTGCACAAACTTCCTCCTCGCCTCTTTTTCCCTTTTACTGTCTCAGTGGCTCATGGCGCTGGCTCTTCCTCTGTCGAAAAAAGAGCCACCGCCCTTCTTAAGCTAAGGAGCATGAAGTATTTCCGTGACTTGTGTATTATAGGTATCATGGGGGAGAAGGATGATGTCTAATGGAAAGAGAGGAAAACAGCAGGGGCATTATCCTTTGCGTACTTTATCTCACTTAGATATTTTCAAAAATCTGCCTTCTTTAGCAAAAATGTATTTTTATTCTTGAATTCGCAGAATAGCTAGCTTTGAGTTTAAATACAACATATTGCAGTTTTTTATGCCATAACTCCTCGTCTGGTGCTACGATTGAGTCGTGTCTTTTCTTTAACATCTTCTTTAACTACGCGATCGAAATGGCTCCCCACGATAGCAATGTTGCCAATTTGTTTCATGTCCGGAAATTATACAAATAGAATGTTTGAGAAAGTTTTGCCCATGAGAGTGATACATATTGGGAGGACCCACGCCAAAAACTAATGGCTGCCATACGATAAATCCAGTCGAGGACGGAGTCGAAGAGCGTTCAATTCGGGTCCTTCACGCGGGCGAGAGCGTTTTGTGGCACGCCGCTTCCAAACCTTGAACCTCCAGACGATGAGCGCCACACGGCGCCGATGTGTCGCGTGAGTCTCGAACCGAGGTCAGGGTCTAAACATTGTCTATACATGGTCTAAACATTGTGTAAATATTGTCTAAACATTGAAGCCGGAACGCGTCGACTGCATCCAGTCCCCGTGATGATGTCGTGTCGTTAGCGTCGAGAAGCGAAGACTTTTGCGTTAATAGGTGAGTTATTCGTGCCCTCAAAAAGATTTCACTGTTAGATGTCGATTCGCTGTGTTCAATCATTTTCAGAAGCATATATATTCACCAGTTTTATTCGAAAGCAATAGTTCTCAATCATCGGGTCCTCCTTCCATACCCATGCTAAAAAGTGGAAATACCCAGAAATAATGCAGTCGTCTGACGCGATAACCATTCCTTGAGTTTTTTTAGGAACGGAAATAACGTTTTCGAATATAGTGCAATGGGAATAGGTGATTCCTTCATCATTCAGTTTCATACTTTTCCTTTTTTGAGTTTCCTCCGAAAGAGTTGGACTTCTTCAAACTCCCAAACTTCATACATTCGTGTCTCTCTTGGTGTCATTTGGCATGTATATCGTTCATGCCTAATTTGATAGCAATTGAACAATTTTTGTCATTTTCCCAAAAATGGGGCAAAAAGAACTTTTTTTTCTCAAAAACCTTCCTTCAATGGAATGAACGGCTCTCTTGGGTCACAGGTGTCCTCGACTCTAGTATTCCATATGGGCGAAAGCCTTTTGCGTCACCCAAATTCCAAACCTTAGACCTTGAAAGAGTAGCTGATATATAATATTTACGGCTGGAACGCAGGCCTTGGGCCTGTCGCGTTCTGAAATATAAACATCGAAGCTCGATCTTGAGATCAAGAGTTTCCCGTGAATTGTTGATAATATCGTGTCTGCGACAGGAATTGGGTGTTTTGTGTGTCTCAAGTGTCGATTTTGTGGTTTCCTTTCTGTGAAGGATGGTGGCTTATTAAAAATTAACTATAGGGAATCGAGGGGAACTATTGGGTTTGCGAGAACTTATTGTATTTGGTAAGGAAATATTTGCCATAATTAAAAGAAAGAAATTTCTGCAAATCAGATGTAGATTTTTCCCCTCAAAATATTTTTTTTTACGTAGAAACCTAAGTACTTGGCAGTTTCCACTTAATAAAAATACATTGTCCGAAACAACTTGGCTAATTTGTGATTTTGTGTTTGTAGGCTAATAATTTCATGAATATCCAATCAATATAAACCATGTTTGGAAGAAGGTTAGCCTTTGAGTCTTTGCTTCCAATATCCATTGGTTTTGTTTTAAACGAATTGGTATTCGTGGAGTTATGAGCTCTCATAGGAGTGTGTGTGTCATTGGACCGGTTTTGAGATTCGTGTTCAGCCAGGTAGAAAAGTGAGTTTATTTAGTTTTGATGTGTTCACCTCTAGTTTATAACATTGCGGCGACACGTATGAGCTTGCTCTGGATTAAGTATATGGACACTCGTGGTAGAATATAGTTCTACTCAGGATTGACATGCTTCCATACCTCAAGCATACCTTAAGCTTCCATACCTCAAGCATTTTGTACGAGGAAATGTTGTCGTCAAGAAGAGAAATGATGTAGTTGCGAGTTACTCAGGAAATGCGTTTCATGTCGTAAGAGAGCACCGAAGGAGGAAGGAACGAGTTGGTAGCAAGCTAGAATATAGAAATGCATCCTCTTTAAAGTTTGGAGACATTAGATTGCGTGCGTGGCGATTTACAGATGCCGATTAGTCTGACTGAATAAAAGTCGCAAAACTGGTCCAGAGGCACACACACCTGTGAAAGCTCATTAATCCACGAATTCAAACTCATACTCATTCAAACAAAACCAACGGGCACTGGAAGACAAGAAGCATTGCTATCGTCCCTCTAAATATCGCTTAGATTCATTGGATACTCGTGAAATTACTAGCCTACAAATACGTAAACTGCAAACATTGAAACTGTTTCGCTGACCACTGTATGTCTCACAAGGATATGCCAAAGGAGTTTCATGCCAAAAGGTGCAACGATGCATGCACGAAAACTTTCAGCAACTCAGAAAAAAACTCTATTAGCAATTCTTCGAGCAAATGAGGAGGAAACATCGTTAGACGCTTAGATATTTTCTTTTTGCTCATGGACAATTGCGAATTTTCATCAGTTAACTTATTCAGGTAAAATTTAAATTTAGAAACACCATGGAGCAGTGAATCTGAATCTGTATACCTGCCGTTTCATTTCAGGCCTGAAAAGAAGTCCAGGAAACTGCACATCAATATGAGGGGAAATCCATGTCTCTTGTTTGTACTGATCCTTTCAACCAAATGCTGGTCTGGAGATGTAAGTCGAACCGCATCCGTTTTTGAACATTTCAAATTATGAGGATATACTCCACCAGTATGCGGATTTCCGCGAGGAAGGGGATGTGCAATCTTCCAAACACATGAATGGTGGATGAATGTAAGTAATGAAGACTTGGGAAAATGTAATTATTAATTTCACCACAACTCCATCAGGGTATTGTGTTGATATGCTGTTTCTTCAATGTTTTGGGGGGAATGAATAAATGGTTTTTGGTTGCTGAGGATTGCAATTTTCCTTCTCGAAGTAAAGAAGAAATTCTTCATGGGTTTTAAGATGAGACCATTCTTGCGATAATAATATATGTAGTCACTCTTCGATTTCCCAGGCACTCGAAAGCACTCCCATCCATGGAAGGGAACATATTGGTGGCAACTTGGAAGAAATGATGTTAGTTCTGAGGGCAACAGTGCTAGAACATGCGAAGCAAATCTCACAACTGAAGTCTGAAAATGAGCAACTGTGGAATCACAATGAAAACCTCAGGGACGACTACAAGAAAATGAAGTATGACTTTGAGAACATGAGAAAAGAGAACGAAAACCTCAAGTCTAGCTTGCAGGAACATCTCCGGGAAAGAGATAAACTACAGCTTCAACTGAACGTCACGGAAGGAAGACTTCAATATCTGGAGGCTATTAGCCTACAAATAAGTGAGTGGAGACTTGAAGCCCTTCGATCATAATTATTGAGGGCCATCAAATAATCATAAAATATTTCGATGAGTTAATGGCCCAAAAATGGTTGTTTCGGTATCCGCAGCATGTCTTACCATTGCTCTGAATGTCTGGTTTACTGGACAGTGACTGTCAGCACCATTTTACCAGTAAATTGCGGTCAGTTGTTCTCCAAAGATGACTCTAACGAACTTGAGAGCATCCAGCGATGACCATCGTACATTATTGAAATTCCCTGACAACAGACGGCTCCACAACACATCGATGACTTGGAATAGAACGACTCCTATATTGAGGACGACCAATCTTCGCCTGAACCGCGTTCTGTAGGGGCACAAGAACCTGAGAGGCACATCGAAACGCTTCAAGCCACGCCATGAAAAGTTCTCCACATAGATCGCCCTTCGTCCCCTTGACCTTTTAACGTCTTATGCACTCTCACGTGCTTCGCGAGTTTATGCCCACGAGTCAAACTCGCGTCATGTAAGACCTTTCTCGAATTGAGAGAGCATTCTGCGCTAACTGTTATATTTTGCCTTCTGCTGACAGAAACTTCGTTACCATGTGCTGTTCCTTATAGGACGCTCATTTGATCGCTAGCATCGCCTTAGAACGACGCCCGCGCATATACGCCTGCGCATAGTGAACCACTCTAGACAGTGGTTACAGTGACACTTCAGCCGATCGCATTTTCCAGGTCGGTCTTTTGAAATGCTGTCGTTACTCGAACTGCAATTTCTGTACGAAATGCTCTAAAGGATCGCCTTCATTTGAAAAGGCTTTCCTCAGAAGTATATCTGTTCTTCCAGCTGAGGACGGCAATATTTTAATACTTATATCGCAGCGCCCCGAACGTGTCAGACGTTGGCAGACCTGGGAGTGACACGGACAGGAGAATACTTCGTGGATCCTGACGGAGCGTTGATCGGCGATGCACCCATCAAAGTGCTCTGTGACATGGAGACAGGTCGGTGAAGTAAACAATGGCTCGGTCATTCGCAAAAAAGTCTTGTTTTGTTAGTTCCGGCTCATGCTCTCTACTGTGCTATGTCTAGATCCAGTATCCACGATTGTCCTCCATGATTCAATGGGGACCACTGCGATAGATCGATGTGCTGATCCTGGATGCTACAGTCACAGCATAAGGTATGGTTCACCGATGAAACAGATGGTGGCATTGATCAGGCAATCAAAGTCATGCGAACAGGAAATAAAAGTGAGTGGATCCATTCATCTCAGGACTTTGTATTTTAATGTGCTTTCATCATAAGGCAATAGGTTACCATCAATACATTTTTAGGCATCTACTAAAAAAAAAAGTTAAACCTGAAGAAATTAATGTTAAAAAAGACCTATTAACAATAGCAACAACCCGCTGGCATACCGCGTGGCAGATAACGCGTTACCCTGTTACGCGCACAACCATTCCCTCTCGGGGTTCCTGTTGCTATTTGCTTCCTTTCCTGTTAATTTCCCAGTTGGTTCTCATTGGCCAAACTACCAGAAATCCATCGGAGGGAAGGTTACCTATTCGCTTTTATTCCGATTTTAACTGGCAGGGCATCGATAAATTTTCTGATCGAGTTTAAGTTGAACATGATCGAAAAGTCTAGTCTACGGTTAGGAATCTTGTTATTCTGAGAGGTCCTTGAAGGAGTTGAGAGGCTGCAAAATAACTTCTAGTCTCAACACCTAGCCCAGTATCTTATATACAGGGTGGCCCAAAATAAAGGACACTCTTTTCAGTATGCATTTTTGGTGCGATGTTTTCATATATAGTTTTACCGGTTACATGCAATAGAAAGAATAAGGATTAAGCTGAAAATGCTTTCTCAGACATGAAATATCTTAAACGGTGACTTAGAAAAAAAGCTGTGATATTCGGTTGCGAAAAATCGACATTCCGCTCACAAACTCAATCCCTTATCCACTCGACGACCCGACACTCACGATAAAGGGAAGTGAAACGCCGAACTCCGCAGACGCTGCGAGGATGGTTTCATGTGGATGCGGCTGTTTGCGGTTGGTGAGGGAAACGCCGATTTTGGAAATTTCGAAATTGATTTTATAAATTGAATCATTTGTTTCTAATTTTTTAATATATTTCAAGTCTAAAAAAGATTTTTGTAGCCGAATATTACTTATTTCCATTACAGGTACATGTCATTGGAAAAAATTCTTAAAATCATGACACGTAAATTCCGTATTGAAAAGGGTGCCCCTTTTTTGGGCCACCCTGTATATTGACAATAGTGACTGAGTAGCTTACACTAATTCTAACCATGTTCTACATGATGTTTCAAAAATACTTTCCAAATCGTTTTCGCTCTTAACGACAATTAATTTATTCAAATTAACTTAATTTTAATGTAAAGAAAATTGACGCATTCTATGACATTTCAAACCTGATATGTAAAAAAAGTTTGTTATACGAACACAAAAAAACCCGCGGCAATAATTTTTTAAATGGGAATAATGGGTAACGTCACCCATTCGGCCCAATATTTCGCAAACTGCATATAGATAGGTAATGGATAATTTTTGGAAATTTTTAATGAGATTGATTGAATGCATCACATGAGACACCGTTCAAAACTTGAACATTTCTGGACATGCCCGCTGATGCGTTCGCCTCAGCTGCACAGCAAGCGAGTGTCTGCGTGCCATCCAGAACGGAAAGGGAGGCAAACTTCACTGGCTGAGTCGAACAAATCGGGAGACATGTCCGGTGCAATTTTTTAGTCTTCAAGTTTTTAACAGTGTATCACGTGGTACATTCGGTCAATCTCGTTTAAAAAAATTGCAGAAGCCCTTTTTCATCTATCCACATGCAGTTTGTGAAATATTAAATGAAGCTGCCACAAAATGGTTACCTCTTGATTATAATGAAGGTCATATCCTGTATCAAGCATCTGTGTTCAAGTTTCCGATTCTTTGAGCGAAGTTCTGTTTTCAAGAATAATTGCCTGCTATATCGGTCACGGATTCCTATCGCACGACAAGCTACATAATTTATCCTCCCTACTACAGATATTCGGAAATATGTCATATATCTCCCTGTCCTTCCTCGTTGTTTTGCCTAACACCTAGGAATCACAAATGAAAATCCGCAAATAGAATATTGACTTACAGTTCGATGGTACTTCGAGTACCATCGAACCTTGCATAATTTTCGATGTATCAGACTCACCACTGACTGTGTCTCGTTTCAGTATGACTGTTTCGCGACGACCCTCGCAACTGGAGACATGCAATACGCATGGTGGGTGGACCGTCACGGCAAACCTCAATACTACTGGGATGGGTCAAACGCAAGACAACACATGTGCAACTGCGGTCTCTCTGGCAACTGCATAAACTCCAACCTCCCTTGCAATTGTGATGCAGAAGCCCCCCAATGGGAATCAGACTCAGGAGTCATAACGAATGAAACAGCATTGCCCATAACTGAGATGCGCTTCGGGGGACTACAATTTGAGGGTCAGAAAGCGAATTACACATTGGGTGGATTGTCTTGCAAGGGCAAAGCTCCTCCCCCAGACAATCCAGCAGAATCCTGTTCATCTCTTCGCCAAGCAGGAAACACTCACTCTGGATATTATCTGATCAGCTCCAAGAAAAGTCGCTTGGATGTAGTAATGTGTAGGATGGATTTGGAAGAAAACAACCCCGAGTTTCAAAAACAGACAAATGCTCGTATTGCAGAAGGCATTTATTTCGATGCGTTTGGAAGATTGGGAAGCAATGGTAGCGTACTTCACTACTCCGGCATGAATGTCAACATAGGCGGAGCAATGGATTATACAAGTGGAATTTTTACATCACCCTTGGACGGAATATATGGTTTTCATTTTCATTGTGTAATGGATGTTGTTCATCTTAATCTCTTCTTGAAAAAAAATGGAGAGTCTATAGGTGGTATGTTTTCTGCTAACCATCATGCAGGTGATGAATCGATGTTAGGTCAATCCATTCTTCTACGCCTGAATGCGGGCGACAAGGTTAGTGTCTATATCTCACTAGGATCATTCCCGCCATTGGATTCTTTCTCTGTTTACACGCATTTTGTTGGATACTTGTTGTATCCCATGTAAAACAACATTTGGGAAAATTCGCGGCGCTTCCTTTTAGTTTTTTGATTGAACTAATTTGGCATGCTTGATTCTCTTTTTCTTATCAAATTTATCAATGAAATAGTACGATTTTCATCGTAGGACTCTCGACATGGAGGAGTCTCAACATGAGAATCCTTTTTCAGCTTAAATTAACTTGCATCAAAATCCCTATCATTTCAGAGCGGTGAAATACTTAAATGTGATGAGTGAGTTGCTAATCATGCAGAACCTTTTGAGTTGCCAGCGCCACAGAGCTCAAAATACGACCACCGTCCGCTGAGTTCTCGCATGGAAATCCAAGATTCTTTTATTTGATGGATTTCAAAATTGGAACTCGTTGAACACCAGACGGAAAAAAAAAGCTACTTGGGTGTCGACTTGAAATCGACATCGATGACGAAAAATAACTCAATATATATTCTTTTGACCTTCATGAGAACGTTATCTTTATTTTTTCTCAAATATACATTTGGATTCCTGATCTAAATGTGCTATTTGTCTAGATTCCTTTCCATATTTGTGGGCCTTCAGCACTCGCAAGAAACTCGGGAAACTCGGAAAGAAGCTCGCGTTTACTGTTCTCAGACACTCGTCACTGAATCGGACTTGAGGTTATACTAGGGGACCTGATGAACACTTAAAATCTTTAGTTCAGGAGAAAGTAAAGGAATAATTTTGAGGGATGGAAGACCACGAAGCGGTAGGGCCGAGTCCCCAATCAGCTCGGAACTGACTTCTCAATCCCCTTTCTTCCTCTCTCGTTTACCTCAGAGGAGGGGTTTCCCAAATTGGCGAATTCTTCATTGATCATCTTGATTCCAGAAAGCGCCTTCATTGGGTGGACAGGATTGTGGATTGGGTGGGGTTTTTGAGGATTGGCCGGATTACTCCGACAACAGCCTCTCGTGACCAACTTGGAAAGGATCCAAAGGCGAAATTTCCTTTTTTGTCTTTACCTTGCTGGGATTCAATAAGAGAGATATGATTCAATAATTTCAAGGGTGACCGAAAAAAAGTCGTTACAGGTATAATAATGTTATTACAAGACAATGTGATACGAATAAATTTACTTTAAATATATTCGTATACTTTGAATATATTCGTAACTTGATGAAGCTTCTTGTATCGCCTTCCATGCCGTTAGGATGAAAAATAACTGGAGGAATAAATTTGTGCAAAAAATATGAGGCTGTAACGACTTTTTTCCGTTCACACTTCATAAAAATTGTAAAGGTCAAATTCGTCCTTGATGGGCCGTTAAGACCAGGTTTCATTTCTTTACGGTCATATTTCCCCAAATTACCATATATTTGAAATATTGCCCTTTTCATAGACAGGAAGTTTTCTGCCAAGAATTTGCATTACATCACTTAGATCCTTCTCCTCTTTTTTTTTTGGGCGGGGGGGGGGGGAGAGTGGACCTATTCAGAACTTCAATTTCATTTTAGTATTTGAATGTTTTTGTGAACATGATTACGTTACTGCACACATTACTGAACCCTATGTATGTTCCTGGGAATGTCCCCTACTAGCCGAGCTGGGTATAATCTGCTTTGTGAAGTCCTCAGCATTTGAAGCATTTACATTTCTTGAACATTTTGAATATATTTGATGCGTTATTATGAAAATATGTGACTTCAGTTCTCTTTTCTGGTAATAACATTTACGCGTGTGTTGCAGAAGGCCATTTCCATTTTGTAATCGAAGTTTTGTTTTCAGAAATGGAACTTTACTATTCCGAAGTGTAGGAATATGCTAGAATTGAGCTACTTAAAAGTAAGCAAGGATTGTTTGTGTTGCAAGAGCTGCGACGGAGTAGCTGATTGTGCACAGCTCTGCTTTTGTGTTACCGTGCGCGTGCCAGCTTCAGCCTAACGCACTCATCGCACTTGGTGCCGAGTGACTAGCAGGACGGATATGTGAAGCAATATAGATACGAGGGAGGTCAAATAGTTCTTAGGTCAATGCACTTCCAGCTGCAATACACTATTATTACTTTTATCATGGGAAGGCAGATGTGTTTGAAGGGAAGAAATGATTATTCTGCTGCAAGTCGGTCTTTACAGGCTACCCTAGTCCAAAGAGTCTCCAGAAAACTCTGATTGGAAAGAGAGAGATGGAGGATGGTTCAATTATCCAGGTGACTTTAAGGGAATGAAAAAGAAAAGGATACGTTTTAAGTGCCCATACTTGCTCCTATGAAAAGGCAATTCAGTTTACGGCGTGCCAGACTCCTAAAATCGGATAACGGCAGATATGGTGTAAGTTCCCTTAGTAGGACTGTATCACCATGAGCTTCTCCACCAGACTATCCCAGAAAAGGGAAGACAGTACTTCCAACCCGACCGATTCGCTACATTTTTGCCGCTGCCTCCGACCCTTGCCACGGGAAGAGGGCTTCCATAGGGTGAATTCAATATAAAAGATGAGAAGAACGTAACCAAGACGTTAATTGCATTTTGAATCAATCCTGAAAAGAACCTGGGCATGTATGCCAACGTAATCAAGAGCAAGGGCCAATGTCGACGTCATCCTAGAGTGCATGAGACAAAACGACCCCAGTGGTTCTGGAACTGATCGTTCCTTACGGCTTCAACCAGCAAGAAACCGAATCTGGAGCCAACTAGATCGGCCTAAGTCCGGCTCCAACCAGCACTTAGGTACTCGGCCCCAACCGAATAGAAATAGCCAGGTTCCAGATTACGAATGGGACCCTGGTCCTGACACTTGGTGACAGTAGCGAAGTCTGGAACACTCTGTCCTCTCACTTCCTCCTCCTCCTCCTCCTCTTCTCCAGAAGTTCGAGGTCGAGTTCATATTGCGTCCCTTTCCATTAGTCCACGTCACGGCAAGTCGAATGATGAGTATTGGGATGACTGGACGAATCCTACCACATCAATAATAATCCTTTATTGAAGTGGTTCTCAGGACGAACATCGATACTTTTTGACACATGTCTTGGAGCCCCATAGATCAAAAGGTATCATTCCTTTTCTCGCACAACCGTCCTTATTGTCTTCCGGGTACACTATCGTCAACGAATGGACGATAGAAGAAGTTATATTATTTGTCCATTATTCCTGGGAACTCATTAGACACCCGAGAATGGAAGGTGATTAGTCACTGGCGTGCTACATTACCAAGCGACACGTTGCGAATGGTTATCTGGAACTTCAAATGATGGAAGTCACGTAACGTAAAAACTGTTTACTGTTTCATTTACACGGTGTGCATCAGCTGCGCTGTCACTCATACCCCGCTCACGGTCACGTTTACTCTTCGGGGTAAGTGTCATCAAAATAATCTGGCCAGCATGCCGTGACTCGAAGCCATCAGTCTAACGATCATGCGCATTAAATTACTTGAAATCGTCAGCCACGAAATAATTACCATTTTTTCAAAGGTGTAACTTTGATTCCTCGGCCGCACTTCCCCCCTTGAGATTTCTTGCGATAGAACATGCCAGAAATTGACGAAATGGAGAAATTCACGCCTCAGGCGTAGCATCACAACAGGTTCGCGGCATTCATTCTAAGGATCGTGACAATGGTTATATCGTCAGCCTTTTGTGACGCCTCTTCTCAAGTCCAAGGAAAGTATACACATAATTTCTCTTAAACCAAGGACTTACATTAAACTAGAACATTTTGAGGAATTAATTAGTATACAATTTGAATTGTAATCCTCCAATTACCCTGTGGTGGTTCTTGGCTCACTTCATAATTTCTGCATTTGAAGAACCCTTTGTATAAATTTAGGCTTCGGATCCGGATAAGTGACTGTCTTCGTGGATGACGTTCCTCGGTCGGAAAAGTTTGTCGTGGAGGAAAGAGCAACACTGCTCCAACATTTCGTAGACGCTGATGAGGGAATCACCCAAGCAGATGCCTAGGAATCCTGCGATGTTCAGCTGGCAGGTCCGGTATTTGTCACTCTCCCCATCTCCAGGATATGAGACACCTGTCGCAGAAATAATCAATACATTTCAGTTTGTATATTCTCATCAATTGGAAATGCGAGATATGTAGGAAAAAGTTGAACCTGATTCGAAGGGAAACCGAAGTGGAGCATTGTCTCTAACGACGAAATCGGGCCACCCTAGCTTTGACAGACCCCGACGGGATCCCGAGAAACACGATAGACGGACATGTTGCATCTCTTCGAAGAGCTGCAATTGCTGAGCAGCTTGGGGACATTCTCCGATGCTGACAACAGCTTCTCACACTGCATGCTTTCGTGATCGGGGTCTTGGCATTCTGGTTTCGTCAGATTGGCTTCCTCAGGCGGAAATGATGGGATCAGACACGGCAGACTTAGGTTTGATTCGGTTTGGACCCTTTCCAAGAAGCAGAACTCTCATGCACTGAACAAGAATTCACCCAGGGATGATACACAGTTCCTACTTGAAAGAACCCTTCGTGTTTCGTCTAATATCGATGTAACATCGGTACTCACTCTGGCGTAGCTCTGGTCCTCACGAATGATGATTTCCCCTCCTGCTCAACTTCCTGATGACTTCGGGACGGACGAAGAAATTGAAAAAAATCACCGAATATTTATTCACATAACGAAAGCAAAGAGTCTCCGGAGAGTATCGACGCCAGAAACTTCTCCCCACGCTCACTCGAATTTCCTTCCGAAAGTTCATTCAAGTCGAGCGTTTCCGGTAAGATATCCACTGACCAACTTCCAACTTTGCTAGCTCATATCGGCGCGGCCGATCGGGTGTCCCTGGTGCAAAATCACCCAAATTTTTTTCTACACGGCAAAAGCGACGAATCTTACAAATGTATTTATGCCCACAACACCAAAGGTTCTGCCTTTATTCCCTTGGGATGGTCCGAGTCTGGCAATGAAGTCGCGATTTTGATAGGTCTCATTAGTGGTAACAATTTGAATTTTGCCTCCTTCGTGTATTATCTTTTTTAGTGATGTGGAAATTATTGATTGTGCCGCTACATGTTCGGCTTTTGCGAATATTTCGTTTTGCTGCGTCTTTCCTTTCCTATTCATAAGCCTGTTTCGAGATTCGTGTCCAGAAGTTTTCTGAGTTATTATATTTCCTTTCCCTATATGACGTGGTTTCCAGATCTTATCGGCTGTTTTCGCGTAGAATTAGGAAATCAGTTTGAAAGTCAGGTTAATATGTGTCTGCGCGGGCGTGTTTATAGACATTATCCACTTTCAAGCTTGAATTTCTCAAGAACGCGGGGAAACGTCATGATTTTTCATATGTGGACCTATTAGCGATGACAAAGATTTCTCCCCTACTACATTCACGCCGATGTGTCTACTTCCCTATTATCTGTGAGGTCCTGACTCATGCTTTCTCGAGAATTAATGTAGTCAAGTTTTTCCCTGCGTGTCTCCTTCCTCGCCAACTGCCGCAGGCTGTGATGTGATGGAGTCGTCCAAGATTCAGGCGAGACATTAATCGTCTTTTTTGGCGCTTGGATTGTCAAAATGTGGAACCTTGTCCTTGCTTAGCTTTGGTTTGCGTGAGCAGACGACAGGACACATGCAAAAATATTTGCACTGCCTTCTATCCTTCACTCTTAAAAATCCAGTCCCCTTGACATGTATTGAAATGGATCTCTTTTTGTTTTCATGGTATTTACGATCGCTGCCAACGCTTCTTTATTTGCACTAGAAAAATTTCGTTAGGCACTGATGGATCATTCTATCTATATCATTACAGCCGACGATTGCCCTCCCCTCCACCAGTGGCCTATGCGTGTCAATTTTTCTGAACCCGTTGACATCGTACCGATACGAATCATTGCTCTCACTCGACGCAAAACCCGATGGTGGACTGAAATTTAAGGGCCAATTCCGCGAATGTGGGTGCAAGCATTTAGGGAGGCAATGAGAAAGGTTCGATTTCAATTTTGATGTGAAGCACATTTTAATACAATCTGCTTGATTTTAATGAAAGCATTCTGCGGAATTCTGACAGGACATGGTATAAAATCGAACGTGACTGAGTGGGTGTGAATGAATGACTGAGAGAGTCCCTGCTCCTAATTCTATTTTCTACATATGGTGTAAACCTGAAACTCTGTACACAAGTAGCGATCGGGTTCTTCACGCACTCTTCTTAGCGCAAGGGAAAGGTTCATTAAAAAATTTATTCACGAATGAGATGCATCTACACTTTTCTGCTGATTACCTTCAGATTCTTCATTGGCTTACTGCAGCATTATATGTTCGCCCCACGTGACTTCGTGGAAATGCGAAATAGGTGAATAAAATATGAAAGCACAGGTTTCACAGGGATGCATACTCGAAGTTACAAGTCAAAGGGAAACCATAATAACCTCATCCCGATGAACTTGATGAAATACGCAACATCATCAAATATAAATATAAAAGGAGCTTGAAAGTGATACTAATTTCATCTCTATGAAATAGGATAAATATGTTGATCACCTGAACTGAAAAGCCTCATTAATGGGAGAGATCGCTGATTCAAAATTTTATTGACGGAATATAAAAAGTAAGAGCATTTCGTAAATTTGAGTATCGAAAACTGCAAAATAAACCATTTCAATGAGTTTTTCCGCAATTTAAATTTTTGTGGCTACTTATTATTTCAAAGGTAAAAATTTTCAGCCAAGTAATCCCAATGTGTGATTTTTGCTGAAGTGAGATTGTTATGCAAGTTTTGAAATTCTTACCAAATTATGGGGAAAGTGACACCATAATCAAAGCATAACTAGTTTTTGAGATCCGGTAATATCAAAATAGGAGATTAGGTGACCTTAAATTCTGACCACCATGTAGAATTAGATCTACTGGCCCGATGAGGCTGATTTGTATTCTTTTTTTCATGTTCGTGGCGTGGAAGTCGAATTGTCCAAGTTACACTTAAATGGAAGGTGGTTGGGTGCAAATTTGCCGAAAGTTCAGTCTGTTTTCCATGGCATTACTCACAGATGTAGGAGGTCAGGGGACTTCCGTACGAGAAGTGCTTAGAAGTGTTGTGACTGTACTCGCTTGAGATAAGGTTATGGAGGGGCGATCTCATTCAGACTGTCAAGAATATAGAAAGTCGTACGTTCTTCCGGTTCGATGGCAGCAATAGAACGAGAGGTAATCAACTCGCATTACGTGAACCGTAGGTGCGACTTAGGTCGATACATGGCTTATTGACTTGTAGGGTGCTGGACGCGTGGAAAGCATTAGATGACGACGCATTGGCCGTTCGTTTTTGTGTCTATTTTTTAAAAAGAGACTCGATGCTTTTATGGAGAAAATAAAAAGGGACAATACAGAGGAAAGAGACTAAAAAAAGGGAGTAGGATGTGCTAAAAGAAATTAGTACAAAACTTTGTTTGACTTTATGACTAAGGCTAACTTAAGTAACGTTTATCCTCGACACATGGCATCCAAATGTGCGGTATCGACTCCTGATGCCACAATCCGACCTTGAATGAAGCCTTGAATGAAATCGCACCTTCAGATTTGGCACACAAGTACCTAAAGTATGTGCACATTTAAAATACATCTGATTCTCCTGACCTCAAATGAAAGGTTTATTCAAAAAGTACTTCACAAATCAGACGGTATCATCCTTACTTTCTGTTGATTATCTTCGGGTTCTTTCATGGCTTACTGCATTGGTATATGTTCGCCTCATTTGACTTCGTGGAAATCCGATTTGGTGAATCAAAAATGAAGACACATGATTTGGATGAAAATACATGCCTGTGTATTCAAAGTTACAAGTCGAAGGTACACAAGTTTAAACTCATCCAAGTAAACGTGACGAATACGCACATCATCAAATATACAAAAGGAGCTTCAAAGTGATACTAATTTCATCTTTCGAATTAATGATATGGAATTAATTAGCACAAAACCTATTGACACCTAGTTGATGACGACCAGATCAGAAATCTGTCTTTGATATTTCTTCATCAAAATCAATTGATCGAGGAAATTGAAATTCGTGGATTAGTTTCTCCATGGGCTCTACATTCTGAGGTATTTTTGCCAGCCATGATACCTAACTCTGTTGGTATGGCATGGACAACCCCCTGGTCACAAGATATCATACATTTATTGAAGAAAACAATTTATGGACAACTTGTCACTGCTTCCTAACCTACTTACCTTAGTAACATACTTAAATATGGCGTCTCTCAAAGAAGCATTCTTTGTCCTAAATTATTTCTCTTTTACATACTTGATCTTGCCACCTTTCTAAGCGATGGAGCCGTAATCCAATTCGTGATGATGACCTGATCTTAATATCAGTGCATTCAACAAATTTTGACATCCTGAAAGAAAGAATAGAGAGAATGAGGGAACCTAAAAAGCATCCATAAATCAAAGGATATTAAGGATACATATTACGGATTATTTCATAACTTACGGAGGTTATAATGTAGGCATTTTAAAAAAAGGGAATCGCTGTCTAACCCGCAACCACTATATCGATCACATGAACGGGAATGCATCATAGATGGTAGGGATCTGCTGATTCAAAAATTTATTGACAGAATGCACTATACTATTAATAATATAGGTTTTTGTTTTGCTGTGCATTGGTAGTTGCAACATTGACCTTTTCAAGGAATTTTTCTCGTTTTAATTTTTAGGGTTTCATTCCAATATCAAAGGTCAAATTTTTAGCTGATCAATGTTAGGTTCTTTCTCTAAATTGATACACCTATTCTAGCTCTGAAATTCCATCTTAATTGTGAGTGAAGTGATACCATAATCAAGGAAAGATCATAAATCTTTTTGAGTTAAAGTGAAATCAAAATCGGAGCTTAAAAGGTGACGTTAAATTTTGACCACCCTGTAGCGTTGGACCTACTGGCCCAATGAGACCGATATGTAATTTCTAGGTTTTGGGGCATGATAAGCCTCTATGGCAATTTTAATTGAAATCGAAGATGGTCAGGTGTAAATAATTTTGTGGAAGCCGTCCTGACCCTCATATCAATTCCTCGATAAAATCTTGACAGCCTGAAGAGAAGAATAAGAATGATTATGAGGGAACCTACAAAACTACCATAAACCGTATCCCCTTAAAATTTAGCTCTCACAAAACGCAATACCTGCTCTTAGAATCTGCTTCAATGCTCCCCAAGATCACACCATCTGAATTCCAGCTTGAATCGATAATCATCACCAGAAAAAAATATTTGAGTCATTCTCCACTCATTGTCAACATTGGAACATCATGTACCTACCATGCCTCGTACCATATTTTCTTCCTAATGTTCTCATAGAATTTATCGTCATACCTCATATTTTATAATGCCTATCAGACTGGAATATTGCAGCCTGACCAACACTGTATCGAATGCATCAACTGAAAGACTTTCCAGCAAGGCTCATGGATGGACTCAGGAAATGCAATCCAATTTTTCCAACTATGGAACTATGCAGTCGAATCCCATTGTAATTAGTGCACGTCAATGACACACAAATTTATTTATAAGTATATCGAGAACAACTCCAAAAGACGTAGTGCATGTGAGTCCTTCAAATCAGTTCAAATCAGCAACTGTTACCGGATTTTTGGAAGAAAACCTGTCAGCTGCAATTAATCTGTATATCATTTTAGGGTCTGAAACATAAATATTTCAATTAGCAACCTCAATACAAAGTGTTGTTTTTCTCCCTCTAATTGCAAGTACTGTAGAAACTGATCATAGGTATCTGCAACTATTTTTCATGTCAAGAGAGACAATGACTTTTCGCCATGGAGACTAAGAAAAACAAGGAAAGCGGGGATATAGAATGTCCCTTTCTATCACAATTAAATGAATGTCACTGAAAATTTTATATTCATGATCTGGTAGTCATCAAGTGCCGGATGGTTTTGTTCTGATTAATACGGTATATGAAATTAGAAAGATGAAAGTATGATCACTTTTAAGCTCCTTTTGTGTATTAGGGGATGTGCGTATTCATCAAGTTTATTGGGATGAGTTTGAAATTGTTTACCTTCGACGTGTAACATTGAATACACAGTCATATATTTTCATCCAAAACATTTGCTTTCAGTTTTGACTCACCAATTCGGACTTACACGAAGTCAAATGAGGCGAACATATACCAATGCAGTAAGCCATGAAGGAATCCGAAGGTAATCAGCAGAAAAGTATGGATGATACCGTCTGATTTGTGAAGTACTATTTGAATAAACCTTTCACTTGAGCTCAGAAGGATCAGATGCATTTAAAATGTGAGCAACCTTATAGCTACTAGTGTGTCAAATATCAAGGTGCGATTTCATTCAAGATTGGATTGTGATGTCAGGAGACGATATCGCACATTTGAATGCCATGTGTCGAGGGCAAGCGTTCCTTAATTTCGGCATAATCCTTCCAAAGCCAAAAAAAAGGTTTTTACAAATTCTTTTGCCATATCCTATTCCCTGTCTGCACCGTCCCTTTCGTCTACATTGTCCCCTTTTAGTTTTCTCTATAAAAGGATTCAGTCTCTCTTTTGAAAATAGTCACCGAAAGGAACGGTCACTACGACGTCATCTACGTCGACGTCATTTCCACGCGTTCAGCACCCTAAAAATAAACAGGCCGTGTCTCGGCCAGGGTCGCAGCTACAGTTTACGCAACTCGAGTTGATTACCGCTCGTTCTCTTGTTGCCATCGAACTGGAAGAACCTACCACGTTCTACGTTCTTCAATGCCTGGATTCGGCCACGCTCCATAACCATCTCTCAGGCGAGGACAATTCCGACACTTCTAACAGCTTCTCGTACGGTAGTCCCTTGACCTTTTATTGAATCATTTAATAGAAAATAGGCAACAAATTTTCGAAATAAGCACCCCACCCCTTCAGATTTCAATGAAACTTGGCATACTGGCTCATCCCTCAAGAGCCTGGAAATAACACAGTAACACAATCGGCCCAGTAGGTCTAATGTTACAGGGTGGTCAAAATTTAGGACCACCATCAAATCTCCGAATCTGATATCACTGTAACCCAAAAACTAGTTATGCCTGAGCCATGATTATGGGGTCATTTCACTCACAAGTTAGAAGTTCAAAAACTGGTTTAAAGAATCACTTTACCAAAAGACAATGAAATTCATCGGCAAAAAAATTTGAACGAATTTGATTAATGAACCAGGACTAGTTCCTCCTTCGCCGTACCAAAACGTTTTGTCACTAATTCTCTCCTTGAATTACTTCTTCTCTTAGGAAATATTATCTGTGCTAAATAAAGTTACGTGAAACCCTGTAATTGAAGAAAATAAAGACATGATTGTCACTCTCTTCGTTAATACAACATTGCCGTTCATCAATTTGTCAGCCCCCACGGACAAGGGATACTTTTCAAGGACAAGGGATACTTTTCTATTTCATTGTAACTGAACTCTCCGAACGTGCCCGACAGGATTTGACGTCATTATGCGGTATTGTTTTGTCACCCCATGCTTTCATCCGTGAAACCAGATTCATCAATATGGCAATGTACATCCGCGTTCCAGGTGCTTGTATTTGTGCAAAGCAGATTTTGCGCCAAAGAAGAGATACGAAGAATCGGACTCCGGATACGTACAACATGGTTTATTAAACAAAATTATTATTATCATTATAACCCTCTAGCAATCGTGTTATACTTGTGTTGTTATTTTGCACTGCATAATTCATGAAAGTGTTGATGTAAAAAAAAAAGAAAAACTGGGTCGGTTTAGGCAAGCTCAATTGTATCATTACCAGCGACACGTTACCCACGGTCACCCAGATCTTCAAATGATGGAAGTCTCGTAAAATCGAAACTGTTTACTGTTTCATTGACACGATGTGCATAAATGATAATCCAATATCCAAAATGGTAATCCTGTGGCTCGAAGCTTTCAGACTAACGATCGGGTGCATTAAATGACTTGCATTCATCTCTCATGAAATAATTACCAGTTCTTCCAAACTGCAACTTTGATGCCATGATCACATTTACCCCGATCTTCTCATGCTATAAAAGATGAGAGAAACTATCGAAATAAAGTGTCTAACGAGCAACATATGAATGTCATTCATTCCTAGGATGGTGGCGTGCAAATTATACATAATGGGATTATAGTTGGGTTTTTCTATAATTTGACACACATTATCACGAAATCGATTCCTGAGACACATTATGAATACGATTTTGACATATTCCCGAAGAAATAAGGGACAACCTAGCGGCTTTATGGCGCAAATACCGACTTACGAAATCCGTTGAAAATGCGAGGAGGAAAACGACATTCATGATTGAACAATCCCGATTTTTAAATAAAACAATAAAAAAATAAAATAAAATAAAATAATAATAATAATAAATATATATATATATTTATATATTTATTTAATCTTAATTTATCCCTTGTATCTATCCCATGCCTCACGTTAGGGCTTTTGCATGACATCCTACGAGTTCCCATTTCGTTCGAAGTTGCAGTAAAATATAGGACTACATGAAGCAGAGAATTCACGAAACTGACACCGGGTAAATATGAACTTCAGGAATACTATTAATAGTAACGTCTTTCCTCGCGTCCTGTGAAAGTATACACAGCATTTTCCTTCAGCCAAAGATCCTATGAGTTAGACTTTTTCAGGAATTACTTCGTATACAATTCAAACCGTAATTCTCCAATTACTACGTGGTGGTTTTCCATTCCCGCATTTGAAGAACTCGTTGTGTCAAGTAAAGTACTTCAGGGGTTGGAAAATACGGAGGAGAAAGTTCCATAAGCGACAAGTCTGCAATTCTCAATCACTGATCAGGCTTCAAAAACTCGGACTAGTGACTGTCTTTGTGGATGACCTTCCTTCGTCGGAAGAGTTTGTCGTGGAGGAAAGAGGAACACTGTTCCAACATTTCGTAGACGCTGATGAGGGAAACGCCTAGACAGATGCCAAGGAATCCTGCGATGTTTGCCACCAGATCCAATATTGTTACTTTCTCCATCTCCAGGAAATGAGGCACCTTTCACAGATACGAAGCATACATTTCATGTTGTATACTTTTATCGTGAGGAAATATGAGGTACATCGGAAAAAGCTGGACCTGATTCGAGGGGAAACTGAAGTGGAGCATTGCCACTATCGACGAAGCGTGGCCGCCATAGCTCTGACAGACCCCGACGGGATCCCCCGAAACACGATAGACGGTCATGTTGCAGGTCTTCGAACAGTAGCAATCGCTCAGCAGCTTGGGGACGAGTTCGAGGGCTAGCGACAGCTTCTCACGCTGCAGTCTTTCGTTCTCGGAATCGAAGCATTCTGGTTTCGTTAGGTTCGATTCTTTGGGAAGGAGGGATGGGACCAGACATGGGAGATTTAGGTCTGAATCGGATTGGACCCTTTCCCAGAAGCAAATCTCCATGCACTGAACAAAGATTCATGCAGTCATGTTACCCAGTTCCTTTTAGAAGCAGCCTTACGCGAAATGTCTATCTGATTGTGGTACTCACCCTGGTGTAACTATTTTCGTTATCCATGGTGCAGGGATTTCCCCTTCTGCTCAACCTCTGGATGACTTCGGGACGGACGAAGAAATTGGCATTCGTTCTTGGGAAAAGGACCAGCTTCTCCGCTTTCAAAAGACCCAAATTGGTGAAATCTCCCCTCTTGTCGTGCACGAATACTTCGACCTGCGCGCACGATATGCAAAAGAATATTTCGATGCAGTAATTACCGTCAAAATCAGGATATCTATGATATGTTTACGCACCTTGAGAAATGCATCCTACCTTCACGTCCCTGGCGCTAACGATGGGGTGGAGGTCGACGCGGAAGAATTGATTCGAGCAACTGCTTGCTCCCGTCAGAACTTCTTCCTTCAAGATCAACGTGATGCACTTGAAATACTCCATTTTCTTCTGATATCCCGTGCCAAAAAAGGTCCTCTCGCTCCAGTGTCCACCACCTATCCATTGCGGAAATCATCAGCAGACGCCTACGCGTCTTTTAATCAATCCCTTCCTCCTACAAAAACCTTTCATGCTTATGAGCATGGGAGAAAGGAAAAATGAGTTTTCTTTTCTACTAATATGCAACCCGGTGAGCCATGCCGCAATTCCTGCGCTGCGTCAGCAAAATGTCCCCAATGCGTAATTTTAACACGGACACTTTCAATTTCTGTATTGTCAATATATATATATATTCTTTTTTGTTTCTATGGTAAACATTTTCAAACAGTACTGTGTCCGTCTTGGCGAACATTTTCTTTGCGTAGCGTCTTACAGCCTATATATGTCTTGTGTTTCGAGCTAGTCAGATATTTCAGGTTAACCAGTCAAAATAAAGCCAAAAATTGATCCTTTGCTGGCTGCTTATATCACTGCACTTTCGACGGTAACTGTTAATATTCTGGCACTGTAAAGCAGTGGAAGGAGAGAGGATTGAGCGTTTTGGTGTAAGGGGTCCACATTGTTCTCAACCAAGTTGGGAAATCAGGAACTGGGGTTTTTGCACACGCCCAAAAAATAAGTTTTTTTTTCACATTCTTCTCGCATTCAGAAGAGCAAAACCAATTCCCGAAAGTTTTATGAATGCCATATTCCTGGAGAAAAGTGGAAACATGTGGCCCCATTGGATGAAGCCTGGATTCACCTGAATGACTGCAACAAGGTGAGGGTCATTAATCATGTACCTTTGGCGTGAAGAGCACTTGCCGTGAAGAGACTGTGGATGCGAAAGAGACTTTTTTCAAAGTTATAATGGTCGTTGCTTATTGTTGCAATAAGGTCAAAATGGCGCTGAGAAAAATGCCACCAAAAGTGGAAATGAATTCTCAATAGCATCAGGATCGTGTCTAAAAGTCTCATAACGAGCAGGATATTCCCAGGCTTTATTAAAATGTCTCTCGTTGGTCTGGCTTGGTGGACGGGGTTTGAACAAGGATAGGTGGGAGAGACAGACATGCTGAGGCCACTTGGAAAATGAGATGTCGGACTAACGCTAGGATGCAGGGGCATCGAGTCGAACGCGACTGGTGGCAGAAAGAGTAACAGCCATCCAATGAACATCTTGTTAGTACATAACCATGGTAGCCAAGCAGCCTTCTGCGAGTGGAGGCGTTTGGGTGGAGATTTTGAGGGAGTTCAATCTTTGATCTTTGTTCTTTCACGAGGGAAAAACCGATCGTCACAGCTCCCATTGAAGGGATAGAGCGAAGGAAGAGAGAAGTCCTCAAGTCTTTGAGGACTTCTTACTCATGACTTAAGACTTATGACTTAAGGTACGGCAGTTCAACACGGATGTAGCGTTCAGACATGTACTGTACTGTATTTTCTACACTTTTTGGATGGAAATCCTGAGAATACTCACCGTTGGCAAACGGACAGGTGGTTTCTCCATTGACTGCTGAATAATTCTCTATTCGTTTTTCGTCGTCCATACCCGTGACGATGAAGTTTCGCAAGTCGAGGGATGTCTCATTGAATTCCCCGAATCCGAGATCGGGTTGAGATTCGTACGGATAAGCCACCGACGGTTTCGGGCATATGGTGAATGCAGGAGCCGGGACCCTCTCGGTCTCGTGCATGACGTACAGGGTGTTCGTCGGGGACGATCGGTATTCCTCGAGCAAAAGTACCACCTGCGTGTCGCCGCGAATTATCGCGACCAGAAGACATTGCAAAAATCGCTTTGCGATCAGGTTTCACTCATCTGCCTGAGAGCAAGGCCAAAGCATGCCAAGATCACGCTCGCCTTTATGATACACCGCGTTTGCGTTACTCCGACTGGCCCTGTATAGAGAAAAAAATACTCCTCTTCGGAAGCTCATTTCTTACATATGAAATTGATTGAATTTACCTTGGCTTTTGTTGCTCCTACCTTGGCATCTTCTTCCTCATTTTCCAGTCTTCTACGACATTACGGGAATGCTAAACGTTTCTATTCGTGTAGCAAATTATATTCAATATTATCGTCAGGAAGCACCCCACTGAAAAATATATTTACGGCAGTTTCTAATTTATTTATCAATGGAAACTCGAATTGAACTAGATGAGAAAGAACAACTTGCGTACCAGTTTTTATCTTTTTCTTTTCGAGACCATGGTCCCCCACAAATTCCCCCCCTCCCCCCGGGGGTACTTATCCCAAAAATTAGAAATTTTCCTAAAATCTGTATCTCCCAAAAAGTACCTATGTGCTTGGTTTTATCTTCACATGTCCCCCGTTCCGACGAAGGAAATAAAAAAATAAAGAAAGCCACCCAAATTGTTCCTTGTAATTCCACGCAAGACAGGAAAAGGACGGCACTCATCCATCATGTCCCGCAGTTTCTTGGAATTGATGGCGCATCTTCCTTTTCATGCCGTTGAATACAGGTTGTCGCCAAAGTCGCTTCACCGTGAATGCTTATTTTCATATTTGGCTGCATTGATTTGGCAACGCTGACTTTAATATGCTGTAGAAATGGAATTTCTACTAAACCGCAAGCCAGTCGACTCACTACTGCACCCAGTGTATTAAAATCAATGTTGCCAAATCAGTGTTGCCAAATATGAAAATGGCATCTCCCACCATTCTTCGAAGCTACTTCGCTAAGTCATTCGAGAAAACCCCAAGCATCGGAAGTAAACTTCTGAGATTGGTGGCTGTCATCAATTCCTCAATTTCGCCCCAACTGCAACTTCTATCAACGATCTTCCCTTATGGCACGATTTTTTGAATATTGCATTTTTACGCCCATTTAGGGAGCGTCTAAATTGTACCTCGCAATTCCATGAAATACGGGAAAAGGTCGGCACTTCTTGACCGTGTTCCTCTTGGGATTGATGACGCCCTCTCACTTCATATTTTAAACTAAATTTAATTACGCGCGGGCTTTACATGCGTTTTCCTCGTCTTTGACAAGACCCTAGTTGCACTAGGCTTGGAATTTAGCAATTAATATGAAGTGCACTTTCCATGGTAAGTTGTCGGGAATAGTTGTGAAAAACAGTTGGGAATGGAAGTGAGTTCTAAGCCAATTCGTGAATCAGCCCCTTTTACACGAATCCCAAAGAATAAGATCTCTGCTTGTCATAACGCAATCTTTTACCTTTTCGAGACTTTTCCCAGAAGCGACCGTCCAGGAAGTGTGATTATTTCTCGATATCACTCAAGAGTATGGGTGTTTATCTTTAAATACTCGTATTTCAGATGTGATTTTCAGATTTTCAGATTTCAGATTTAAAAAATGGTGATCAGACCGGAATTTGGGAAATCCCTATCCTTATTGCAAAGGAAGCCTATCATACCATGGCCAATCATGAATTATTTTCATTGAATTTAATTGCATTTCCCCCCAATCTTTCAGCATGACACATGATTTCGGTCTAGTCCTTCCTTTTCCTCAAATACATGAAAGACTGATGTTAGATGACAGCGACATCTGCGCTAGACCTGCGATAATATTATTTCTCATGTTGCAGGTAAGAGAACATGTTCCAGTCACAGATTAATCGTATTTCACAACAATGGGGTTATTGAGGTCATATATCTTGATTTGTATGTTGAAATGCATGGGCTCGAGATTTCCTCGATAGGAGAGAGATCAATTGCGAGATAACATTCCTAGATAGTTCCTGGAATATATATCACCTTGCAATATTTGCATTCGAGCGGCCCACTATCAAACTCCTTAGTGTTACAGAAACCATTGCCGCTTCCCGCAGCATCCCTTGGTGGCGCGCGATACGGGTTGAGAAGCGATGCATTAACCCTAGAAGTACCGTGAGTACTTATATACCTTACCACCTGTGCGGTAATTTTTACTTTTAAATAAAAATGCATTAAATCATTATTCTGTAGCACTTCATTTATATTTTAATTGATTCATGTGCTACAGTACGCATTTTCGGGGAAAAAAAAAAAGTACATTCAAAAGTTTTAATCTGTGGAAATTTTGAATAGACATTGGACAATGGACAGGCAGGGTTAAAGACAACCTGGACGCTTGTCTTTCTAAATTTTTACTTTTTTCCAATATTGATTAACCAAATTTGTTGTATGCAAGTGTCCATCTATCACTAGTTTGCAATTAAAGTTTGGCTACGTTTGGACAAGGGATTATGAATAAATTAAAATTTTATTTGAATAAAAGGCACTCACTGCTCCAGAACCACAACGGGTTGGGGCACAACCCTGTTGTCAATGCCTCATGGTTGACTGTCAATCCTGTTTTATAGCCCTATGACGTCACCTCCCAAGTAACACAAGATATTCCAGCAACGTTTAGGAAATGTTGATGAACAATGTTGCATCAATGTGTATATGTCCAAAACGTCAACGTTGCTCAAATGTTGCGAAGGAACATTGCATTTACGTTGCAAATCGCTACTTATTCATTACATACATGTTGAAGATACGTTTCAGGATTTATGTTGCTGCAATGTTGATTAAAAACGTTGCTTCACGGGCACCAAATCTGGATCTATATTGGCATTACGGAAAAGCGTAGGCTTCACTGATCCTGAACTGGAACGATATTCCACCAATATTGAATTATGTATTTCATCCTTTCGTACATTATCATCAACAGGACGAAGCCTGTACTGGTATAACCCCTACTCCATGCATAATACAGTATCTGTATCATGTACAGGCAGGTGTAAATGTCCAAAACGTCAACGTTGCTCAAATGTTGCGGAGGAACATTGCATTTACGTTGCAGATCGCTACTTATTCATTCCATATACATTGCAGATACGTTTCAGGGTTTATGTTGCTGCAATGTTGATTAAAAACTTTGCTTCACGGATACCCAATCTGGGCCTATATTGGCATTACGGAAAAGCGTAGGCTTCACTGGTCCTGAACTGGACCGATATTGAATTATTTATTTCATCCTTTCGTACCAAATACTTTACCTCTCTACTCAGACATTCATCAACAGGACGAAGCCTATACTGGTATAACCCCTACTCCATGCATAATACAGTATCTGTATCATGTACAGGCAGGAGACAGTACATTTTTGGAGGTGATCTTCCCCTGGATGTGCTAAATTGCACAATACAGGAAAAGGTCCGACCGCAATGTTCTATAGAGTGTCCACGAGATCAATCCTTCGTTTCCTCAGCTAGTACCCAGAATGAGGATATGAAGTATTGAGATCGCAGACTCTCTACCATCGTTTTTATTGTCCTGTAGGATGAATTCGACGAGTTCTTGGAAAGGGTTCTTTTTGGGAATATGAGCTTTTTTATCTTGACCCCATTAATCTGTCTGGAAAATGAAGATAACAGGTGATGAAGTGTCCGTGTTCATTGATTCATATAATGAGACAAATGGCAAGGTACTAGACATTCCAGTGCGGGACTATTCCAGGGAAAGGGAGAGGAGCACTTTTGTGTACTATGAGAAAGCGAGACTTACGTCTCCATCACGGGGCAAGGAGGACAACTTTACAATTCTCTACAATTTTAAAGTCCATGTTGTATCAGAATGTTGTCGCTACGTTGTCGATGTCAAGAGTGTCAACATTCTCTCAATGTTGATACCTAAAGTTGCAATGACATTCGTACAAGTGTCGCAGCAACATTCCACGTGAAAACATTGAAGCAATGTTTTCTCAATGTTGTACAGCAACTTGCAACATAGTGCAACGTAGGCAACATTTCGGAAACGTTTCATCAACATGCTGTTACTTGGGATAGCTGCCGGGGAGTATCATACTCAGATCTGAATATGATATGGGATGAATCAACTTGTGCCAATCAACTCTGTTAGCAGCTTTCCCGTTGACCTCCAACGATGATGAGGTCCATAAGTAACAATTGGCAAATGCAGCATATTCAAATACCGGTTTTTGGTGGGTTTCTTTTCCGATTGCTGTGCTCTTCTAAAAGCACTGTAGGGTTTTAGGAGTTGCTTTCGCGATTCCGGTCTTGCTGATCATCTCATTTTGAATTATGTATTTTCATGAAAGACTGAGCCGAGAAAGAGTCGTTCTTTACTCGACATAGAACTGGATAAAGTTACTTTTGTTTTCGTATTCAGCTGTAAGCCGTATTCCACAACTTTTGTATTCACATTTTCAACGAGCTATTGGATCCTTTTCTGCCTTCCTGCAATTTCAACTCCTACTAAGGTTTCCTAGATGGATTTTCTCGCTGTCCTCTACAGGCTGGGCGATAGTAAGCAGCCCTGTTTCACGCGTTTATGAATGTTTAAACTGAACAGAGATCACCGACTACTCTGACAGATTGTCGAATTGGTTTTTTAAGAGTTGGACTACATATAGTGGGAAACCTTTATCAAGTAGTGTAGTCCAAAATTTCCACGAATGACTTAAAGGCTTTCAAGGAGTCAAAGAAACATGAAAATGGGTGGTTGGAACTCTTGGATCTTTTCAGTAATAATTAGGTTGAAGGTTTGATCTTTGTGCCTCTTCTTCTCTTAAATCCAGCAGGTTCTTGAGCTATCTACGGAACGGGAAGATCCGTCATTCCGATGAAATTATGCACATTGTAACAGAGGTTGCGTAGTGCATTTACCAGTACCCAGCAAGATGTGCTCCAGGTGACGTCCATTCCATCCTTTGTACATTCGCAATCGTGCCAACACGTTCACCTTTCCAGCGCCACCTCTAGATGATGAGTGTAAGAGGTGGCCACAAATCTTACTTTTATTGTCATCATTGGAAAGCTGAATGAATGTTGAATTGAATTAGGTGCTACTGTAATTTTAGGAAACTCCAGTGCTGCATTCTGCGGAGTGATGACTCAGCAGCATTGGTCCCCGAAATAACGCACGATTTTTTTTATTAGTACTATTTCCTGTTCTGTCATGTCCATCTAACGTTAGTTCAATGTCCGGATGATGAATCAATGTCTAAGGATGAATCAAAGTTACGTATCGTTACGGTACGTACGGTGCGGGTACCCAGCAACTGTTAGTTCCATAATTAATATACCACATTGAATTTTACATCTTAATTCGAAGGCACTTCAACAGTCGATGGCCATGCTTGAGGATCTATTAAAACATCCAACATTCCACTAATATTTAATATAATAGGAATGAGACCATGAGCTAGAATTTTTTGACATGGTTCTAAATGATTACCTTTCACATTCTTTTTGTGATGTCTTAAAAGATCACTCAGTTCTTCCATCCCTTGAAGAGAGCATATCGCACCAACCAAACTTGCTCATGATAAAGGCAATTTTGCTTGCTCATGACGGCATTTTTCAATGCAGTCATGTTACCAAACTTAAGAAACAAAATCTGTTCACTTTCACTCAAAGAATTAAACTCTTTTTAACTGAGGAGCACGGGTATGAGGAGCAAATATGGGTCATTCCATCGAGATTCATGTTACAAATGCACAAAATTTTCAGAAGTTAATTCTACCCTGCCTTCTGCATTTTCAATTTCATATCGTCTCTTAAGGCATAACGATTGCAGGCATTGACCTTTTGTTGGATGCAATGTTACAAATTTTTTAAAATTCTTCTGAGTGCGAAAAAATAAAAAATAGTTATCATGACTCATGTTACAATGAAAGGAAACAATTTCTAAGTGTAGATCTTCCGTAAAGTAATCCTGCTGTAATCCACTAATATTTCCTAATATTTCACTATTTCACATGAGATGCTACCTTCCTGATTTGTTTTCTCCCATATAAAACTCGCTTGTCCCGTGGCCAGTTGTGCTTCAAAGGCCAGTTGTGCTACCTGTAAAGTAATACGGCAAAGTACTGTCTAAATACAATTTACTTATTGTAAATTGTATTTAGACAGTACTTTGCCGTCATTTAGGTAAAAGAGGAGGGATGCATATAAACTCTAAAATATATTGAGTTAAAGGTAATTTCTTCCTCACGTTATTGAGTGCTCAAGAAACTAGAATGGCAAACTTTTCCCATTAATTTTTTTCATCGTTTATCATCATAACAATGGCAACGAAAAGAACAGGCATCAACTTAATTATGAACATGAGACTTGGCTCAGAAAATCCACGTGAAAAAGAGCAAAAGCATCAACAATTCAAAATGAATGGGAAATGCAGCAGTTGGTGTCGCTATGATTTCATCATCCTGACTGCATTATCATGCAGCATCGCCATTTTTTATTTGAGGAACCCAATTTTTTTCTGGGGGTGGGAGAGGGTTACATTACCACATACTTACACTAAATAGGTGAAACTTGGCAAAATTGACCTGATGTTGAGGGAAAATCAAGCTTTTGTGGGGCAACCCCTCAGGGCTTTTGGGTGGGTCGGGTTTTCCTAACATATTTTTCACAGCGAAAAGGGGCAACTGTGTAACATGGTGGACATGTATTTCTCCGAATACTTACTTCAGTAAAATTTGTACTTTTTGGTTAAATATCTCAGGCACCTTTTGTGCAAAAGGCTCATTTTCCCCAAAACTTTTTAAGTATTTCAATTATTTTAAGTAAGGAAGTATTTGAAGATTTATTTATCAATCTGACAAGGAGCCCGCAATTATTTAATATATTTTAAGTTAGACACAAATAATTTGAGTAATGATATCAATAAAAATGTGTGCATTTTTTCCACTCTGATAATAAAAATAATGATTTAATCACTATCCTAGATAATGGAGCGCCGAAGGCGCGACCATAGCGAGTTTAAAATGTTTTAAAGCAGTCATCTGACATTTGAAAGGAACATGATTTCATTCTCAAGTCCGATCCACCTGAAAATATTTAAGCACGCGTTTTAAGTAAACTAAATTTTCCTAATGGAAAAATCCATACAAATTCCAAATATAATAATGTTTAAAACGTAATGTTTGAAACAAGTATAAATGCTTATTTATTAGTCACTGGTGAGTTATACCCTGGCCCAGTTGTTTCACAGGATTCCCGCCCTTAGGAATTTAGGTAATTCACTTACAAGACTATGTTCAAAGGTTCAAAAAATCGCACGGACGCCGAAATTGAAAAAAAAGAGAGAATGAGTATTGGAAAGAACTTTTAAAGATCTTTCATTTGACGTTATGGAAAAGCCTGTATCTTGTTTGAAACAGCCCTAGTAGCACATAACATTGAATCAACATTGAATCTATGTTGTTTCAATGTTATATAGAAACTGCATTTAATATTGCAATTGGTGAAATGACCACTCAAATTCAATATATCCCGAATTGCTTATGCTAGAAAGCTTATTACTAACTCATTTTAAAATGAGTAGTCAGGCATTTTCATGTGGGTTGTTCTGTGCCTTAATTAGAAAAGTTTTTTTTTTATAATTTACAATTTTATTAAAATTATGAAATCATCTAATTTTCAACCCTAAAAAATTCATTGAAAATGCGTGTAACTGGACCAGCTTTGGAGCGTCTTTCATAATCTATGAGGCTAGTCCAAAGATACCAGTCTTTTGATGAAAATCTTTTAGCCAGATTCAAGATTCTGTTTCAAGTTGCAAATTTTCCATATTTGGTCAATTTTGACCTTCAATAACTTTTATTTTATTCCAAGAACAATTATGCTTATTTCATAGAATGATAGATCTCTCAAAGCTCTTGCGAGTAAAATAAGTTTATGTTACTTTAAAAGTAACATTCTGAACGTTGGGAACTTTTTTCTCGACCATGTCGAGAGATCATCACAAGCGCTTAACTCCATCTCGATCATGTTTGGGTAGGAATACATTTTACACTTGATTTTGTGGGTTTGACGCAAAATGGGAAACAATTATGGGCATTTAAAAATTTTCTTACTGTTATTTTTTGCATTGAAATTTAAATGATTTCGAAAATAAAAATGCAAAAACACCAATCAGCTTCTTCAGATTCACCAAAAACATATCCACATTTCCCTGCCCGTTTCTTGTCTTTATTACTTTCCCAAGTGTAACTTGTAAGGAGGTGGAACAATGCAGAGAATAGAATTCCTGGAAATCAATTCTCTCCTAGAAATCTTTTGTCTTTTACAGATGGTTTTCATTCCAAATGAATATGATGAATAATGATGAATTGATACTCGTTAATGTCCAGAGAATTTTTCACATATTTCATTCAAAATTTCCCTTGGTTTACTTCAACCTGAGTTTTCGAGGTATGACGTAAGAGACTAACGATTACATGTGTATATTATGATTGCTTAAGTCATACCTCACGAAAATTTTTGTAGATGAAGTATGAAGCGTTTATTTGAAAATCAGGATACCAAAATCCATTACTACGAATCCAAGTTGTAAACGACATTCTCCGACGTTTGAATAGGACAGTGCCTTCAAACGACCATGGGATATTTTGAATAACTTAAAACTTTGGAATGATACCCATTGATTCATCTGCTATTCATTAGTAATGAGTTTTAGGAAAGCATCTACAAGAGACAACAGGTTCCCAAGGGATGAATTTAAATTGAAGAGTGGTCTTTGATGACCTTAGAGGGACAGCGCTCCATAGTATTCTCCTCTCCAATACCAGCAAGAGCTCCAATTGTCCATTCTCATTGTCTAGCTTCTTTTCAATAAATGCTGATAAAATTTATTTAAACAAAACTTTTGGAATTTTGAGAATCACTTGGAAACATCCTGATAGTGAAAGTTTCGCGGAAATGGCTCCACTGTGAGTGGAAATATTAAGGCTAATGGTAATTGGTCTTTTTCGTCCTACTCAACATATACAGTACTGAACAAATTATTAGAAATCTCTAAGCGAAACCTCCGATTTTTAAAAAACCCTCACTGTGGGGTATCCGGGCGGGTGATATGAATAAACTGCAGCCTAGTATCCAATAAATATTCAGTTTCGTTCTTGTTTCTTTGTTGTTGGACAAAAGTTTGTAATGTATTACATGTATAATGTATTAAATTATGAATTTACCAACCCCCTGATGGGTAAAACGAGCGATTTGAGTCCTCTTAAAAGAGGACAAATTCAGGTTTTACTCGAAAACAGTGAATTGAGCCAGTGTGAAATAGCAAAAAAACTGAAAGTGTCAACAGCATCTGTGTGCAGAATAAAAAAAACTCCTGAGTACTGGCAGTGATCTGGCAGTGAAGCGCCAAGGAAAATGTGGCCGAAAGAGAAAAACTACTCCACGGATGGACCGCAAGATTGTGCACCTCAGTCAGTCAGATAGAAAGGGGCTTCATGCAGGAAAATTGCATCTGTTTTGCAAGAGGAAGGTATAAAGGTGAATCGTATGACAGTTAATCGAAGACTGATGGAAGCTGGACTTTATGCCTACCGACCTAGGAAGAAACCTCTATTGACAGACAAAATGAAGAAATGTCGTTTGGATTGGGCGCTTGCTCACAAAGACTGGAATGCTGATGACTGGTCAAAAGTTATATTTTCTGATGAGTCAACTATTCAAGTATTAGATGACAGAGTTCAGACAGTTCGTAGAAGACAGGGAGAAGAATTTAGGGAGGATTGCCTCAGACAGACGGTGAAATTTCCTACAAAAGTGATGGTGTGGGGGGCAATATCCACCCAAGGCACAAGCCGGTTACACATTATTCAGGGAACAATGAATGGTGAAAAGTATGTGGACTTATTGAACTCACGTTTAAAACCTCAAATAAAGGACTGGTTCCAGGATAACCCCTGTATTTTCCAGCAGGACTCTGCACCTTGCCACACCGCACGCAAGGTCTACCAGTGGTTTGACAAAAATAGGATTCATGTACTACCATGGCCTGGGAATTCCCCAGACATGAATCCTATTGAGTCATTGTGGGACATACTCAAGGACAGAATCCATGAAGTGCCTATTACCAACAAAACCAAGCTCATAGAACGTTTGGTAGAGGTTTGGTTTAGATCAGATGAAATCCGGAATTTCTGTTCAACCCTCATTAGAGGCATGCCAGAGAGAGTGGAGGCCCTGATCAAGGCCAAGGGTGGTCATACTAAATACTGAATGGACTTAGGAGGTGTAATCTAGTTTTCTAATACTTACTATATGTAAATGATATTATTATGGTTTGCAAAGTATGAATAAATGAATTTCCTTTGAATTTCTAATAATTTGTTCAGTACTGTATTCTGCGGCAAAAGGCACACTTGGTTCAGAGCAAAATATTAGATGGATGGAGCGGTGAAAGGCAAAGAGACAAAGATATATGTGTTAATCTGGCTTCCTGCTGGATATTAGGGGACTAAAGTTTCATGACGCACTTCATAGCTGTCAGATAAAGGACAGCACCTTTCAGTCAGCTGAGAGGTATCCATTGGGATCCCGCTTCCCCCCACTCAACAAAAGAAAGTCGGCTAACCTTGACTTTCAAAGAAAAAACCACTCCTTTCACTATGTCTCAGGAGCGTAAGTGATATTTAATGACCGAGGCTCCCCCTCGACCTGTCACATCGAAGCCGCAAGTGTGTCTTTTCAGCCTGAGTAGTCTTTATACGCATGGAGTCATGGGGATTAGAATGGCACAAGTACGTAAGTAAATGTACAAACAACTGCCACTACGCAAAGATGCATCCACTAGTGCACTCTATATAAGGAGTGCATTTGGCACTTTGGTTGGCATTGGTCATCCTGTCTCCAAGGGAGACACCGCTGCTAGTTTAATATATATATTGTTATTTATATCGAACATTTTACCAGGCAGATAACGCTGCTGCAGCACTGCGAGACTTCACTTCCAACATTTTCAACTGGCCGAAGTCCAGAAGTTCGATCAGTTGAATTGAAACTTTTTCCCAATTGGTTTATTTTCAATCGAAGCTAATCCTGAACGTGAAGTATTTTTCGCTCTAGAAAATACCCAGTTTATTGAACGAACAATGTGAATAAGTCGACCTTCGAAAGTGACCTTCTCCCGTACCAAAAACAATAGGGATTTTACGAACGTAAAAGGCATGAGAGTTTACAGTTGTCACATACCATCAAAATATATAGGTGGTAATGGTGTATATTAAGCCATACGTGTCCTAAAAATGAAAACGTTCTTTTGCGTATACAGTACGGACTGGTACTGCTAATTGGTGAACCAGAAATGGGCGGCTAATTGAACCAAAGCTAAGAAAATGCTCTGAAGCTGCACCGTAGTATCAGTCCAGGAATATCAGAGTACTACGTTGGGTTTAGGTTTTCCATTTTGAAGACGTTTTATCAATTAATTTTGGACTATATACTCTACCAATCTTGCCATGAAGGTAACTGTTTCATAAATTGCGTATTATCCAAAAAATGATTGTGAGATTGAGACAATCTCTTCTCTTTCACCTTAAATAGTCTATGCCATGCTGACAATATCCTTTTCATCCTATATTCATTCTTACAGCGTTGAAGTCCGCGCTTTTTTGGCTAGGCACATATTCCCGGAAAAAAAGGGAAAAATCATCATGGAGAAAAAATTATCATGGAGAAAAAATGGTCTTATTTTGAAAGTGTTGCTCTTTCACGACATGCACTCCAACCCATCGTTCACAATAAAGTACACCCCTGACCTTGATGAGATGTCCAGGATGGGGTCCATCCCCGGCAGGAACCTCCATGTCATCTCTGGGTCTACCATCCTGGTGATGTTCCCCTTTTGAAGGAGTGCTTCCGCGAAGCAGAAGTCCACGTGTGATTGGTTGCCCTTGATCCTGCACATCCATTCCCTCTGGCCGGAGAACCAGGGTTTGTAATTCGCGTGAACTCCCATCACCCAGCCAGTAGACACCACCAGAAGGCACATCAGCATTTTATGCATGTGGCATGTGACGTGAAAATGAGGCACTGTGGCAATGAATGAGTACGAATACATGAGTGCTAACTCCCGATGATCCATTTGATGTATGCGAAAAAGTAATGGATGAGTGTAGAGGGTGATTACTAAGGGTCGCCCACGTATGTAGTTTTCACCAGAATCTCTAAGAAATTACCTGAAAGGTCTGCACATGCGGGGTGGGGAGGGGGCGTCAATCGCTCAGAGTAATCCTCTGTAGGCATAAGCTTTATGTAGTCCATACAAAAACATAATGAAGAATGATGCAAGAAAAATCTAACAAAGGCCTCATCAAGCTTCTCTCACCTGGATATTTATCTTTCATGTGTTGGTAGATCTCTGAAAGATATTCTTTGCAAATGGACGCCGTCCTTCCGCCAGTCGATAAAAAAGGTGGTACAAGACAACGCGCTGACTTCAGCAACGCCAAGTCGCACTACAAATGGATGACCCTTGGTCCTGGAGCACCAATATGTACTTTTCTCCTTCGCAGCCACTATGAGTTCCTTCACCCCAAGGGACTCGATGCCTTCGGTCACAGTGTCATATTTAGCGAATGGGGAAGCACCCCTCTTTTGGCCACATCGAGACGAGCGAGAACAGGAGACAACTTAGCACCAAGAGGAAGCCGATTGTGCTAGCACTTCTCTTCAACGACATGGTCTCTTCAAAATGGATTGATCTCGTAAACTTGAAATAAGAAAACCTGAAATTCACATTTCTATGCCTTTGCAAGTGCAGTGAATACATTACTTCACAGTATGGGGAGGTGATGGTCAATTTAAATGTATGATTTTACAAACATTGCCTATTCAACATAAGTCCGTTGTTTTCCGATTGTATTTATGAGTAATCACTTCAGGTTACATTTGTAAACTCGCACACGTTCCTTAAGAAAGCGGCAATATCGAAAGCTATGGGTTAGAATGCATGGAATAATGTATTTTCTAATGCACTTCTGTATGTAGCCCTAAGAATAGTTTGAAAAGGGGACTTCATCAGAGTCCTTATACACATGTAAATATGAATATAACAACAAAACTCCCTATACAATCAACGTAGTCAACTAAGAATTATTGCATTAAAACGCCATAGTAACAAATAATATATTTCACATGATCTTGACGCAATAGTGTGACGACGAGATGTTAGAGTTACATCCATCCATATCCATACTATATTAGAATACGCAAAAGAGATTCATGGTAGGTTTAGCCTCTGGCCTATAAAGCTTTCGCCCCTAAAGACATAGGCTTGATAGCCCTTAGGCCTACATGCCTTTGCTTTTCCAGATCATAGGCTTGGTAGCCAATGGACCAACGAGCCTTTCCTTTTCATGTCATAGGCCTAGTGAGTTTCGTAATTCCTTCATACAGCTGTTAGGCTTACGAGCCTGTCCTGTTCTAGGATCTGGGTGGCATGGGTAAAACAGCTTAACGCATTGCATAATGGGCATTTTACCCCATCCATCTGCCGCTCTGGCCTAAGCCTCAGTTGCCTTAGCCTAAAGCTCGATGCCTACAAGGCTATGACTTTTTCGGTCATAGGTAAGGCAAAATGACTCGGGAAAGGTCACATGAACCAGAATCTCTGTGGGCGGTACGCAAAGTGTTAAGAATATGCGATGCAATGAGCCCGCAGAAGAGAAGCAGCTTGACTGTGAAGGTCTGTACTGACCAGTGAGCAACATGAAGACGTTAATGCCTGAGGGCGCTGCATTAATTGTAGAGCAACATAAGGCTGTTGACCCTGCGCGGAGACTAGCGCGCGTACGCTTCGAACCTTTAACCCGTATTCTTGCTGCATTGACGGGGACACCCAACGTCATTCTAGCCGTTCCGCAAGATCTCGACCATGTAAATGTGGAATGCTTTGTTGAGCACTGCTTGGATTTGTCTTTCTCCACTTCGAAATGAATGCTTTGGCTAGGTTGTTGTCACGATCATGTTGCGGTATTCCATTCGAACCAATGGGAGTTTCCGCGCGAATTAAAAACGCTATCGATGAAGGAGATGAAAATGCGCTCAATTTGTGCGAGTTTAACAGTACAAAAGCGCAAACGCGTCGGCATCCTTTCGGTGGAACGATTGTTGAAATTACCGATAATGGTCCTTACTACTTTAAAACATCCGGTGAGATCTATCATTTGACTACGACCCGTCTACATCTATTTCATAGTGTCGTTCCTCCGCTATTTCAGGAACTAGCGTTTTCTCAGCTCTACGTTTTCGATACGGATGAATTGATTCATATGCAGTGGCGCATGAAATTTCGGAACGGGAAGTTCGTCGCTGTTATCGACGGAGCAAGCGAAGCTGATAAAAAAAATTCCTCACATCGCACGAATTCGTATACTGAACGCCATGAATGGCACATTCATTGCGAAAAAATCAGGCGATGGTTAGAGCTACTGACGTCATCATTTGGGATAAAGGGCCGATGGCGCCTGCTGAAGCATTGTCAACGTTGGAACGGCGTTGCGAAATTCGATTGACGATGACCGATTCTTTGGGAAAGTAGTTGTGCTGGTTGACGAGATTCACCATCCAGCGAGGTCTATCATTTGACTACGATCATTCGAAATCCATTTGATTATTATTGTGCATGAAACATTCCCACGAGTACTGGGCGATCTAAGCTCTCAGTGCGTTTACCAGGCGATCGTATCTCCGATAATATGATGAACGAGTTGTTCTGGTAATGGCATAGGGTATGCGATGCCGAAGTGAGAAGCAAACGCGCCCATTCTATGTTCCAAGAATGAACACTCCAGTTTGGTCAATAAGAACGTTTCGTCCCAATTGGAAGGCGAATTGTGGACACCACATCACAGTATCGACCTTGTGAAGAACGACCATGGTGATGATGACGCCGATCGGCAGGCCACCTTTCCGGTTTAATTCTTCGAAAACCTCAATACTCTGAATCTCTTTCCGCACGCCTTAAAGTAACCTGAGTAACGTACATTGGAACTTGAATCATGAAACATTGTATTTACAGTGAGCTTATGAACAATAAATAACCTATTTCCTATCTTATCTCCCGCTCATGCTTGTGAGTGTTAGGAAAAGCAAATATCGCACACAGGGTGCGGAATACGCACGCTTCTTTCAACGATAAGTGCTTCCTGCCCCCCCCCCCTGCAGCCATTTTTCATGTATTCTTTTGATAATATGCATTTTTCTGAATAACTTTGAAGAGTTAGTCGCATACATGGTACAATGTTCAGCTGTGGATTCTGCAAGAAAAAACGTCCTAAGACCAAAATGTTGACTATTTACGGGCACCTTAATAAGTGAGTTCAGAAGTAATTCCCACGTGACCATTTTATTCATACCTGTTTACTATTTTGGTAGCTTCGACTGCTCCTAGCCTAAGGACTGGCTGCAAATGAGATGCAGGAAATGTACTGGAGTTACTACACGAATTTCCCAGGCCAAATATTCCTTACACATCGCAGGCCGTCGGAAATCAAGTTTTTGAGACGTATGTCATTTACGAAAGCTTCCCTTCTATGCCAAATGATCCCATCTTCTGGTGAAGAAAAAAAAATTTTTGTGAGAAATGGTATGTCAATTTTAGATGTTATATCAAGCTGGATAATTATCGCAGCCGAAAATCAAAGTAGTAGAAAGCAATAGGGCAATTTGCACCGTCACTGCATATAATACTGAAATATAAAATACCAATTGTTGGAATCCCGAGGGCAGGAATAATTCTCCGTGTTTTGGATTAATTCCTTGGAGGTACATATTGGGAGGGGGCATCTCTCACTCCAATAAAATGATCGCACATAATACGACGCAATTATATAATAAGGAGTCATTAAGAGGCTGATTTTAAGAAAAATCCTACTTTTATGGTGCATATCCTTGGGGAAATATTCACGTAGCCATGTTACTTTCCCGCGAAAAACTTTGGATTCACAAAATTGGCAGAAATTATGGCTTGAATTTTGTAAGGACGTGGTTATTGGGGTTATTATATCATGGAAAATATTCCATTTGAAATATGTTACCCGTGGGCTCATTCTTTTAAGGGACTTTCCCGTGAATTCTTCCTCTCCAGCGAATCAATCATATATATACAGTATTCCAAATGCTGTGGCAATTGGTTTTTTTGTGGGAATGAGAATAACATTAATCCAATCGGTGAAATATTTAATAAACTGCATGTGGATAAAAAAAAGTGACTTTAGCACAATTTGAAAGAGAAATTGATCCAATAGGTCATGTACGACACCATTTCAAACTTGAAGGAAAAGAAAAAGCACTGGACATCTGGAGTTGAGAGTCATCTATGGAGAAATTTAGAAGTGGCAACACCAGATGCATGTTTGCGTCTGAGGACCTTGATGACATTTGGAGCATATGCTGTGACGAAAGGTATTCATTCGTTTCAAATCGGCAGAAACCGTCCATTATCTGTTCGCATACAGCATTTAATAAATTGGGCTTATCAGATGAAGACAACTATCACCATGAAAATAAAAGAAAATGCATGGAAACAAAATGGCACCATTTTCCGGAACTCCCGTGCTTAAAAAACGCGATCTTTTTAATAGGCAAATATACCTAATATGAATTTATTTTGCATAGGGAACATTTTTGGTATTAAAATAGGTGACGAAGGGAAGGCACCACGACCTGAGCCTCTTTGGTTCTTTGGCATGGCACGCATAGACTTTCCTTCATTTCATAGGGTTAGGCATATGCATCAGCGCGATCGTACAGCATACTTTTTTCCCTATCAAGTTCCAGCTAGCAAAGAGAGTGATGCAATGTGTCAGTTCTTCAAATTAAGTATATACATTTGTCCCCATCCACGTGCAGTGTTTGAAAATGTGAACCAAACGGATACAATTTACTCCCATTATTAGCAAAAATGATTTAGCAGTTTTTCTTAAGCACCGTTTAGAAAGCTTAAACTTGGCACACAAGTAGTTGTTGAGGCTTTACGTTCACGAAATATTATACTTTTGGTAACATTCCCCAAGTGGGCTTTTCCTTGCATGTCCGCATGTTCCGAAATGTTTTCGTACCCGCAAAACGGGTCGATATAGTTGAATGAAACTTCAGAAATAGTGCTCGGGAAGTTGATTCAATTGAAATCTTACCATTGGGTACGAGAATCCAGGAAACTTTCTTGCGCGGAGAGTAGGGAGGAAAGCCCAAATCTTTTCCCCAGGTAAAAAGCTGTGATATGTATGATACCGTACGGAAAAAAAACTCTCGGTGGTAAGTTAAGCATTTCCCTTCATTTAATATTGCCATCTTAAATTTAGCAGAGACGCAACGAAACAAATTTTAACTGAGCGTCACCTTGAGAAATTGATGAAATTCATAGAATTTCAACCCTTCCGAGGATGCGAGCGGCGACGGAGAACTGTTAACATGAACGAATCTCTTACTTGCATTGTTGAGCCCCTAGGGCGCGACCTTAGATAATTATTTTTTGCCCGAATGGTGAACTAAAATTAGCTGAACGCTAGTTTAATATAGGAATACAAAACGACGCACTGTGAATATTTACATGATGATCCACATGCTGGAAGTCTTATTACGTCAATGTGAATGCATTCTGAAGTAATTGAGCACCGACTGCGCGATGATTGCCGAAAGCCATTAAATAAGGATCTTCACATCATCATATCCTCATTAGGTGTGAGCTTTGAAAAATGTTTCTTTAAATGCATTTTAGTGATTTTCTTTCATCATTGATCACCGAAAGCGCATTCATAGCGAGTTTGTCCGAAGGGCCAACAAACTCGCTAGTATAAAAATATAGAGGATCAGGAGTGCCTGATCGACCGGCGCTGATTCTAAAAGAAATTAGAAATGGGCGTCGAGTAGAAATCCGATTCACCAACATATCTGTTTCACAAATTACACAGTTCACAGAATCGCAGGGTTTAGTCGAGGGGTCATGTATGAAATCGCTCCGCAGGAAGAACCTGATCACACTGGCGAGGCTGAAGGTCATGACTCAAATCGGACAGCTTCGACATTACGCATTCGTTCGAGAGCAGCTGCGACGGTGCTCATGTCACATGCTTCGTACGTGGCGTCGTTTACTGCAAGCTTTACGGTTTTCCTTGTTCATTGGACATGTATGCATTACAAACAAGAGAGGAAAGGGAATATCGGCTGCGTATTAACGGAAGCTGCTGAATAAAAATAAATTGGGAGTCAAGCGTGGGGCCACGCCTGATGATTTTGTTACGGAAATGAATAGCAACATCATATGCAGTTAAATTTCTGGAATCAGTTTTGCCTTCCCCGTGTTGTGAAATGTCCTCAGATTTTGCTGTTAATGGGTGGTGGAGGTACCGATTATGAAATATTTATATAATACGATTGTTTTCTCGATTGACGGATGATGGTTTGGAAGTGAGCACATCCCTCAAGGCACTGCCTCATCAGAAGCATTGGCCAAGTGTGACTTATAAAAGCCGCCTGCATGAGATATTATAGTCACTAGAACGGTACCGAATTGCTAGCTTTTGTTCTGCAAAACGGTCCCATTTCTATGTAATGGTTTTCCTGCAAAAGGGTCCTGTTTGCGTTGCGAATTTCTGCTGAACGCCCCCAACAAATCAAAATATATGCTAAAGTGTTTTATTTAAAAGTTGATAAGTTTTAATTGTCCTTAGAAGACCACTCATGTAGGATCAACCAAGAGAGATTCATGAACAAACATATCGCAACATTCCATTCCACTGAACGTCTTTTGAGGTTTCAATAAACTTTTGTGGCACAAAGCCGAACTTTGAAATAATTTGCACACAACGAAAAAAAAAGATTTCAACAAATGCAGATGAATTGAACTTTATGAAAATAAATGTATATCACGGAAACTCCAGGGAAGGAGACATAACTCGTGTCACTCAAGAAGGCGATCTTTGCGCTCCTCCAGCTCGTCTGCAAAAGAAAAATATATTTGATGACTGCAGGGAATGAGTAGTCTGCCGCAGTTTTCACACACTATTATGTTGTCTCCTGCTCCAGAATCACGCGAGTAAATTTCTCCCTTCCTCTTTTCGTTGCACTAGTCATCATTTTCGCCAAATTCAAGGGGACTTTGGCGTTTGGTGCATGTCTTATGATGAGCGAATTCTTTCAAGTACCCTCAGAGCGTGACGCAGGAGGGAGATGTCTTTGTCATATCCATGTGGGATGATGACGTAAGAAATAAAACATGATATTTGGACTATTTTTCGCAAGATACATTACTATCTTTCACATGGTGTCATCCGTAGATTAATACATAATTTTTTAGATTGTGATGCATGTGAATATTCCTTTCATTCCATATTTGAAAATATGGGAATATTTTCAACAAAAATCCAGTTAAATTGCATCGGAGTTGCATCGTTTTCATTTTCTATCAAGAGTACATGGTCGGAAGGCTTCCTGCAAATTATTATTCAATTTTGGTTCAAATGAAGCAGACACAGAGGATCGATTTTCCTGCAGTGGTGTTTACAAGGCGAGATCATAAAGTCCTAAGTTCAAGGCACTTCCTATTACAATACAGCTTTTAAGAATGGTGTTTCATTATGAAGTGTGCCTGCCAAACCGTATCTAGTGCAATGTTTGTGCCAATTTCCCATGCTTGATCAGTTAGCGCGAAAAAGATTGTAATTCCTTCGGTACTTGCAAAATAGCATATGTACTCTTAGTGTTAAAAAGTTCCTAAAGCACGACTACAATGCAAATAGTTAATTTCCCCATACGTAGTTGGAACTGCCGGCAACCTTGTATAATCTGCTCGTAACCGTAGGATAAGTGATTGCCATTAGAAAATGAACACATCATGAACACATCACTTTCATCTAGTTGTGATTAACATGCCAATGGAAGACAACAGAGAGCGTAGAATATAGGGGACGGAATAATTGATTCCTTTCTGACCAGCAGTAAGTGGAGGCAATCCAGCCAAATGCCTGTCCAGGGCCCATAAGAGGGGACAGGTGTGGATTTCCCATGCCACAGTCACACTTTCGCGGAATGATATTCTCCCAGCTTTTCTCAGAGAGGCAGGGATTTGGCGATTCCCGTACAATGGGGGCAGCCTATTCACGGTCATCCATGGTGCATAGTCTGCAATGAGAGGGAAGAATCGGCATTAAGACCAAACGATGATTGCGATTAGAGACATCCTCCGCCGCAAGTATCTTTCTTTTCACTATGGGTCTCACTTAGCCCTATTTCCACCCACTTGAGATCTAATGCTTTGTCATCATGCCCTCACACCCTAAGTCCACACCATTGAAATGACAACAAATATTGGTCATACATGTTTACAGTGATTCCCCCTCCATGTTTTCGAGAAGGAATTCCCATGACACCCGGCAACCATCCTATACTGAACGAAAAGCCTTGTTGAGAAAGTTTAGCGCTTCCCACAGGGTAGTCGCATTATGAGAAAAAGTACGTTCAGGAGTTTTCACATTCAGACTGAACATGTTATTTCGTGACTTCCTATGAAATTTGCTTTTCCTATCGTAACATCACGAACATAAAGAGTGGTTTCGTGGAGACCTCTTTTACAGTCTATATCAGTGGTTGTAATTATTATTGATGGAAGGCGACGTCACGAGTTCTGGTGAGCTGCAAGGGCCGCACTGCCGTGTCTGGGAGAATACCTCAATTGCACGATCATTGTATGTCGGGGCTATTCCCTCCTTTGCGATAAAAACTGAACGAGAGCTTCTTCAACAACATCACGTTTTTCGTCCATTCTGATTCTCACCAAGAGGTCTACCGAGTATATCGCTCTAAAAAAAAAAAAGTCATATTATTCTTCAATTGTATTAAATTGCAGTGTGGTGTAGCCTACGGACTGTCTGTGACAAAATACATGCAAAATGCAAATGGCTGGTCTCACTCGTTCGGAACAGCTACATTCCCAATCTCAGATGAATCCGAGTTGAAAGGTTTGACAGTTGGGCCAGGCTATCCTGGGAAGCATGACATCTTGATAATTAATATCCTGAATCCCTAGAAAGCACAATTCTAGAAAAGACTGCGTTCGAAACATGGCTTTTTGAGAAGAGTTGAGGAGATGAAAGAAAGGGGAAGAGAGCCTAATTATGACAAACGAAATGAGCAAACTCAGTTCCTTCATTGATTAAAATTAGTTCATTTCTATGACTGAACAAACTATTATTTGTTCTTTTCGACAGCGGCGGTCCGGATAGAATCATTTGGCTGGCCGGATTCAGCCCGCGGGCCGTATTTCGCCCAGTCGTGGTCTGTAGTTGCTGCACGAAAAAATATATTCCCAAGAAAGCTATCGAGGCCAAATTCTCATGTCCATGCGCCCCTGTGTTTACAGGTGCGTATCGACATGGTGAGACTGTACTGAAATTGGGGACTCAATTACTTTGAAGTTTGGCTTTTTCTTTTTTGCATAAGTGTCATTGTAATGTACGATACCCTTAAGAAATTCACATGGGAATCCCATGGGAATCCTTAGGAATTGCCACGCGAAACTTGGAGTAAAATCACACTCCATCACGGTTCCCATGATAATCACGAAGGAGTGTGATTTTTATTTGCTCGTCACGTCAGAATGAGTGCTTCCATGTAATGCGCACAAAGAAAAGAAGGTTCAATCAAAGTGAGATTCTGAGACTGTTTCACTGTCGGATCAGACCAGTTGGCCTGGCCTGTAGAACTGTGACGCACACTGCACACACAGACACACACATGCAAACATACATTTGTCGTCCGGACTAGCGAGTGGCCAGGATCTTGCACACTATGTTTAAACGGAGGACCAAGATTGCTCCGCCAGAGGTCCCTTGGACTGAATTTCCATTACCCACCACCCCTCCCCGCCTTTAAGTCCATCCTGCAAGTCAAAGAGTGAAACGCAAATAACTCTCACGCACGTTGGCTGCCTCGCGCTGTTCGTGAACGTTTTCAAAGGAATGAAGTCTATGCATGCTCTTACGAAAGAGCCCTCTTTCTGCAATTTTGCATTTTTAGCGACGGAAACCGCAAGAAGAAACTGCGGTGATTGGTTTCTTTGCAGAGCCCTTGGTGACGAACTCACGAACTGTCCTTTATTTCATCGGGGAAGCGTCAAATCTCACAATGCCAGCAGGCGGGAGGCACTGTGGTGAGCGATGCCACCGTCCTCTGATTAGTTCTGCGGAAACTTTCGACTCCTCTTCTATCATGCATATGTCGAGACGAGAGCGAACTCAGAGGGGGATCAAAGTAGCAAGTAGAAACTGGACCTTTCCAGCACAGCAACACTTCGAATATTTGGCTAGTGTGCAGGCTGGGAAAAATAATCATTTGTAAGTTTTACCCTAATAAATGTCAGAATTTCCACTATTTACTCTTTCAGATTTCGTTTCAAATTTAGACATTGTTGCAATAAAATATTCATATTATGCGAGGCAAACTATCATATATTTCAAAGTTTGTCTATCCAAAATGTGATTGTACCTTGATCCAGTCGATTCAGTAGGCACCAATCATTATGTTTATACAGTTGATCCCGTGGATATACTTGATACTGTTGATACCGTTGATACAGTTGGTACAGTTGATTCGGTTCGTGCAATGTATGCAGTTCATCATCTTGATCCAAGTGATACAGCTGAGGTCGCTGCTCCGATCCAAAAACGACGGGGATGATGGGATTGCCCCAGCACAGGAGGATTCCCACATTTCCCTCCAATTCCTGTGGGATGATGGACCCTGGAAAATAAAACATCGATATATATGGACTTTTCAAAGAATATCACAATCGATTCTCACCAAATCGATTCTCACAAGAATTAGTTTCTCCTATGAGGATAATGGGCCGTTTCAGGAAATCAGCAGCAGACTGCAAAAGGAGAAGCGGGTCTGATGAATCCTCCTTTCCCAATATCTCCTGTGTGTAATAAATTACAGACAACAGAAAAATGGTTTTAAAAAAAACTTGAACGCTATGGCAACATGTATGAAATAACTCTCCTGCTCTGAACATTCATTGCCATCCCTAAATTGTTTAAAAGTATTGAAAGCCACGAGATCCCATAGTAATTCAGACCAAGTGAGAAAAAGATGAGTGAAACGAATAAGCGGTGTAGACAGACCTGAAGGAGGGGGAGGTGTAGCAGGGATCCTGTGAGTGAGACAGACAAGCATTCCAGAGCTCCTTCAGACCTACACGAAACTTCGCTTGCCTGGAGAGGGATTGGGGGGAAATCCTCATACTTCCATATTACGCCCCCCTGCTCAATAATCTGAAGGATTCTCTTTCTCTCTTCCTCATGAATTTGGGCCACCTCCCCTTCCAATCCTGGAAACAGAAGTCTGAATATGAGAGGAAAATAAAAGAAAGGATTGCAGGAATATTATAGACTGATTTCTCTAAAAGCACGAATCCCATGGAAGCGTATTACTCTGGAATTCCAGTGAATCCTTTAAAACCCCTTGAAGAACCTACGCCTCTTGCAACGTCATCCAGCATGTGCTAACAGTGAAACGTCACAAGATATGGATTGAAAGACTTCTTCAAAAGGAGAATTAATTGTTTCCATTGTTTCCATACATTTTAAACATTTCCTTGCAAGCATCGCGAACATTCTCAGTCAGAATACTTCAAAATCCTCACAGAATCAATTAAGAAAAAACGGTATATTTTATTTGATAGGATACAATATTGTTTTTAAATTACCTCAGCTTCGTTTAAATGAGTTGATTGTTATTTTTTAGTCCACTTCTTATTTTCGTTTTTAGTTAAACTGTAATTTCAGTAACAGGATGTAAAAAAAAACATTGTTCGGGAGAAAAGGAAAAAACAGTCTACTCTCGACAAACCGGACTCGAAGAGACTAGTGATTTTGTCTAGATTAACAGCTCATCTGGATTATCGTGTGCCTGCCCGAGTGATCATTAATTTTTCTTAGTTTATCCTGGAAAAGTAAGCTGCACCTAATGTGTTCAAAGAAGGCCTTTATCGATTGCACGGGAACTAGGAAAACTTGGACTCAGTTCTTTCGATCACATAGGGTAAGACCACCAATGTTCGGACAGTTAAGTCTCATCATTCACTTGTCCCATCTCAACGGTACAAGCTAGAAGCTTCACTTTTGGCCATTGGGAGAATAAAGCCAGGAGGTCTAAGTGCTGTAAAGATGTTATCCTTCCTACGCTTATGACTGCAAATACTGCCTATAATGTGAATGTTCGAACTGAGATGGCGAAAAAATTATGTTCGGACACCTTCGCCTTAGTTCGGACACCCCCGTTTTAAAGTCTCAGAGGCTTGAAACACTTCATTTTGACGTGAAGGAATGATAGCCTGCTCCCAAAGTATTAGATCTTTCCTCCGTTTTCTAGTATAGGATGATCATGATTAAGTGATTGAGCAATTGACTTTAATTCTAATCATGTTTTAGATGAGATTGACAGAAAACACAAATGTAACGTGTGAAACGTTATAAACGTAAGGTTCACTCATTACGGTTTCTTGAAGAATTCCTTCTGTTCGCGATATAGCATTAGCCTTAGCCCAATCCATTCATCCATCCATACTATATTAGAATACGCTAAAGAAATTCATTGTAAATGTAGCCTCTGGCCTATGAAACTTTCGCCCCTAAAGACATAGGCTAGGTAGTCCTTAAGCCTACATGCCTTTGCTTTTCCAAATCATAGGTGTGGTAGCCGATAGACCAACGAGCCTTTTCTTTCAATGTCATAGGCTAAGGGAGTTTAGAAATTTTGGTGGGATAGGTTAAACAGCTTAACACATTGCATACTGGGCATTTTACCCCATCCATCCGCTACTCTGGCCTAAGCCTCAGTTGCCTTAGACTAAAGCTCGATGCCTGTAAGGCTATGACTTTTTCGGCCATAGGGTGGGCAAAATGACTCGGGAAAGGTCACATAAACCAGAATCTCTGTGGGCGGTACGCAAAGTGTTAAGAATATGCGATGCAATGCGCCCGCAGAAGAGAAGCGGCTAGGCTGCGAAGGTCTGTACTGACCAGTGAGCAATGTGAATACGTTAATACTCTGAGGGGAGCTGCATTAATTGTAGGGCAGCATAAGGCTGTTATGTGAATGTGGAATGCTTTGTTGAGCACTGCTTGGCTTTGCCTTTCCCCACTTCGAAATGAATGCTTCGGCTAGGTTATTGTCACGATCATGTTACGGTATTCCATTCGAACCAATAGGAGTTTCCGCGCGAGTTGAAAATGCTGTTGATGAAGGAGATGAAAATGCGCGGAATTTGCACGAGTTTGACAGACAGTACAACAGCGCAAACGCGTCGGTTTCCTTTCGGTGCAACGATTGTTGAAATGACCGATAATGGTCCTTACTACTTCAAAACATCCGGTGAGGTCTATCATTTGACTACGACCCGTCTACATCCATTTGATAATGTCGTTCCTCCGCTATTTCTTTCAGAAACTAGCGTATTCTCAACTCTACGTTTACGATACGGATGAAGTGGTTCAAATGCAGCGGCGCATGAAAATTCGGAACGGGAAGTACGTCGCTATAATCGATGGAGCAAGCGAAGCTGCTAAGAAATTCCTGTACATCACACGAATTTACATACTGAACGTGTCATTCATGGCGCAAAAATCATGCGATGGTTAGAGCTACCGACGTCATTTGGGATAAAGCGCCGATGGCGCCTACTGAAGCGCTGTCAATGTTGGAACGGCGAAACTCGATTGACGATGACCGATTCGGTGGAAAAGTAGTTGTGCTGGGTGATGGCATTCTCCATCCAGCGAGGTCTATCATTTGACTACGATCATTAGACATCCATTTGATTATTATTGTGTATGAAACTTTTCCGCGAGTACTGGGTGATGTAAGCTCTCCGTGCGTTTACCAGGCGATTGTACATCCGATAATACGAGGCGCGTCCAGAAAGTAAGAACCGATTGCGCATAGCGGCCGCGCAGGTGACGAGCGCAGTTCCTGCGAAGGTCAGTCGTCTTCTCTATGTCAAGGTGAACACCTGTATTGCGTAGTACAGTGTCATCATTTTTTCCCCATTTGCTATGGTAGTTGAAGATGAATGCGAAAATCGAAAATCCCGCCACTTGTGAAGTGCGATCGGTGGTACGATTTTTAAACGCTAAAAATGTTCGTCCGGCGGAAATTCACAGACAGATTGTTGAAGTTTCTTCTGGGACCGCAAAGGCGTCCTTCTCGTGGAATTCATGCAAAAAGGGACAGCAATTAATGCCGAGTCGTACTGCGAAACTTTAAAGAAGCTACGGCGGGCAATTCAGAACCGACGAAGAGGCCTACTGACAAGTGGAGTATGTTTTTTGCACAACAATGCGCGACCGCACGCCGCCGCCCGGACACGTGCATTACTCGAACAGTTCAAGTGGGAAACTTTCCAGCATCCTCCATACAGTCCCGACCTTGCACCGACTGATTATCACTTGTTTTTCCACCTCAAGAAATTTTTAGGTGGTCAGCGTCTGAAGAGTGGTCAAGAGATCAAAGACGTTGTGCAGGACTGGCTGAAAGGCTTGACGGCAACCTTCTTCAATGAAGGCATAGAAAAGCTGGTCCAACGGTATGACAAGTGCCTTAATTTAAACGGCGACTATGTGGAGAAGTAGTTTAATGTAAGTACCAACATTTGCAATAGAGATATATTTTTTTTAATTCCTTAAAAACTTTTTACACCCAACCGGTTCTTACTTTCTGGACGCGCCTCGTATAATGAACGAGTTGTTTTGCTTATGACATGAGGTCTTCGATGCCGAAGTGAGAAGCAAACGTGCCCATTCTGTGTCCCAAGAATGAACACTCCAGTTTGGCCAATAAGGACGTTTCGTCCCGATTGGAAGGCGAATTGTGGACATCACATCACATTATCGACCTTGTGAAGAACGACCATGGTGATGATGACGCCGATCGGCAGGCCACCTTTCCGGTTTAATTCTTCGAAAACCTCAATACTCTGAGTCTCTTTCCGCACACCTTAAACCTAAAATCTGGAGCATGAATGGAGTCTTATGATAGGCGTGTCCTTGCAAAGGTCGTTCTCAATGATGGTGAAAGACCTGAACGTAAATGTATTAACACATTGCGTACCGGACATTTTACCCTGTCGCTCTGCCGCTCTGGCCTAAGCCTCGGTTGCCTTAGCCTAGAGCTCGATGCCTACAAGGCTATGACTTTTTCGACCAAGGGCTAGGCAAAATGACTCCCAAAAGGACACACAAATGAGAATCTGTGAGTGGTACGCAAAGTGTTAATATTATGGGGTTTCAATTAAAAGGGGGGCAATGACTGTTTACTCATAGTCTAAGGGTAGTCAAGGGTAGGGGACTAAAAGTTCCCATTTCATTGGAACACCCATGGTAGTCGAGGTGATCACAGATGCGCTTTGTGGCTGCGTTCACTTGGTCCCTAGAATTTCACTGGACACGTCAACGCAAGTCAGCATACCGTTCCATCTTTGCCAACGTCATTTCCCTCTCGAGCTTACCAACGGTACGACTATAGCAAAGTCTCAGAGACCGATATTTGTTCAAGTCGGATTACTACTTGCGGAGGCAGTATCCATGCATGGCATTTGTAAATTGCCTACTCGCGAGTTCGATATGAGTATTCGCTGAAGACTCATTCCATCGATGGACCGAAGCAGGGTGAAACTGAGGTTGAAACCATTACCGACGATGTGGTCTTTGAAGAAGCACTTGTTTGTCAATTCCTTTCGTCGGGATTATTTTTCATTATGATATAAACTTTCCCTTTGTTCCCATGTATGTCCAGTTTCTTGATCTTTCATTTTTCCTTCCATATTTATTGAATACTTACTTTACCCATGTTGAACTAATTTTGGTTATAATTTGCGCATTTTGGCAGATGCAGCAAGCTGTGCCTCAGCATCTCTCCGATGCATAATGTTCCATCGTGAACTGTAGATCAATTTTCGACAGCAGGGACTTGGCTAAGACTATTCTTAGTTGATGAGCAGTGAGAAAAAAGTATATGTACCGGTAGAAGGCCGCAATTGCGGCCATTGGCCACTAGTATCTTGGAATTGTGCAAAGTCATGATGACCACCGCTTTTCCTTCGTTCAGTAACGTGTTCACCTCATTTTAGGAAGAACCATTTCGAATGCGGCCCCACGAATGCTTAGTTTTGTAACAATGTTTGTAGCATTGTCCGAGCTTAAGTGGTTTTACTCTAGAAGAAATTTCAATGTCTTTTTTGTTGTTGCTCTGATTCAGGCGTGCGCTTCATATTCGTTTCTGCTAGAGGGACACCAGCCAGGACGGCACCCTGTTTAATTTCATCGCGACGCTTACATATATCCTATATCTGACAATATCAATGTTGGAATATTCAAATCACGTGCTACAACAACTTGTCTTTCAACTAAGGTATAGTCCATACCAGCAGATCTCTGCGGGTACTATTGATGAATGTTGCAAACTACGATTTTTGAAACATTTGGAAGGAATCTCCAAAACCATTGACAAATTCGCACATAAAACTTCCAAAGACGTCCTCACCACGGAGGCCTTTTATGCAAGTCGATTTGAACATAGCATATAGAATGAAGCATAGAAAGCTCTCTGGCACGGACGAGGTCTGCTGATAGCTTCAAAACTTCCAATTGCTCCTCCTATGTGGGATCACATTAAGAACACTTACTCATAACGGGAGACAAGAAACGTCTAATGACAAGAACAGGTTAGACTGAGTGAGGATGGATGACATGACAATGAAGCGTGAAAGTCCCATTGAAGAGAGCGCTCCTCATAACTCCATTCAAGGAAATTCGGGAGATCCAATGTTTTCTCTTTTTATTTATTTATTTATTTTAAATCCAAAGGTGAGGGAAAGGGAAGATACTAGTAAGAGAAGAAACTATGCTTTTCTGTTGAAACATTTGTATTTTGCTGGAAAGTCCGGATTCACGGGGGAGAATGGCTCAGGGGATAAGAAAACTCTTCCGAACCGTGTCCCCGTGGCTCAGTGGATAATGCCCGGGCGCACGCGGGAGGTCCAGGTTCGAATCCGACCGGGGGCAGGCGGTATTCTCCTGGGTCGACAGTTCACCCGGCTGCTTTGGGATACTACCTGTCCTCCCTTGGGCTGAAGCATAGGCTACTCTGTGCTCCATGGTGCGAGAGGTAGGGGCTTGGTGCACCTCAATAGCACCCGCCACATCGGCACCGGTGGCCCGATGTGCAGCGATGGAGGGTCTATGGCCGGAGCGGCATCGAAGTTGCCACCACCTTCTCCGGGCCCGTGAAAACGGGATACATCATAACAGGAAGCGTGGGAAGGTGGGGCAATGCCGTCAGGGATGTCCGATATAGAATTCCCTTTCCTCT
>CAJPEV010001834.1:36971-47268 GCA_905338385.1 Darwinula stevensoni | reverse complement strand
AGATTTCAAGTTAGGCACACTAGATATAATAGAAGTAATGATTTTGATAAAAATCAAGACTTTCGTCCCCATATGTCACGTATTCCAATGGGATGTACTTTAAGTACGTGTTTGCTATTTCGCAAAGAATAAATGAATTAATCGCTATCCAAGGTATTGCAGCGCCGAAGGCGCGACCACAGCGAGTTTGTTTGCCCGAAGTCCAAACAAACTCGCTAGTATTATATATAGATGATCGTGAGCAGCTGACTGACTGACCTAAGTAGCTATTCACATCTTGAGTTCAGGAAAAATTCCACTTTGGTGATGCACGCCATAGGGGCACACCTTTTCCGGGAACATATTTTCAAATACTTCTCTTTGCTTCAATCAAACGGAGACCCATGGAAAGCTGTAACATGGCAAGAACGTGACATGCAAAGCACTCAGGTGAAATGTCAAATGTGAAATTTCCAAAATATTTTTAGGGGGCATATTTCTTGGGGACGTAACGTTTTGAAAGAATTTTTTTTTAATATGGTAGCGAATCAGGCAGAAATAGAAAAATAGCAGCTGGCGCCCGCATAACGGACGTGATGTTGATTTAAGGAAAAATTCAACTTTTGCTGAGCGTCTCCCCAGAGTACAGCTTTTGGGTAGGTTGCTTTTCCAAATATATTTTTTACCGCCAGCAAAAAGCGGAAACGTATAAGGTTGAAACTGGGTGGCATGGAGTTCCCTTAGTCTATATTTCAGAATAAAGATAAATATTTCTTTTAAAAAATCAGGAAACTTTTTTTTTTAATCCTATTTTCGTGAAATATTTTTCGATCCAACGAAACAGAAACAGAAAATTTAAAATTAACTCAGAAGTACCTGTTTTATGGCTGAGTAATGGAAAAATCCTACTTTTGAAATATGCCTCATGAGCGTAGAGTATAGGAGGGAAGTATTGCATAATGTATTCTCCACCCTTACAAAAAGAGACACATGAAAAGATTTCAAGTTAGGCTCTGGAAGTCATAGAAGTAATGACTTTGATCAAAATCAAGACTTTCGTCCCCATATGTCACGTATTCCAATGGGACGTACTTTAAATATGTGTTTGCCATTTCGCAAAGAATAAATGAATTAATCGCTATCCAAGGTAATGGAGAGCCGAAGGTTCGACCACAGCGAGTTTGTTTGCCCGAAGGGTAAACAAACTCGCTTGTAGAGAATACACGCAAGCGCGCTGAGCTCACGCGTCTTTCATGTGTGCGCGTGCCAACCACCGACTACGACCTCTACCTGTACAGCCACCACCACGGACCAAAATAGATTTAGCTAGTGGCATGCGGCCGTTACGTTTGCCGTCTAATAGACGTAAATTTGAATAGTCTATTATGAGCATAACGTCTTCTTGACATCCTCTGTTCACCGCATTGCCTATTCGGAACTGAACCGCTTCATTGGATTTATACATATACAGCTTACAGTGCACCGGGAGAATTTGTTCCTAAACACCATGATCATGATACTCGAGCTCATGGCCACAACCGCAATTTTGAACGCCTCGGTTTAGCAGGTTTTCATGAGACTTAAGACTATTTTGCTGATTTCGTTGTCCCAGCACATTCAATACTCTTGCATCACCGATTGGCTATGGGCATGGGTTATTAGCATTAACTTATTGCACAGACACCACTAATTCTGGAACAGCAATTTCCAAGAACTTGTTCGACTTTAGCACAGAAGGAAGTTAGCGCATGGACGGCACAATACTAACGAATAATTCCTGAAAATGCCTCGCCGACACATTAGCACCATTGAGCAACACTGAGGCTCTGGAAAAGTGTGAGTTGCAGCAGTGGTGCTTTTCCTTTGTGGCAGCAATGTGAAACAAATGCCCTCTCCGTACAGCAAAATTTACAGACTGACAGTGCTCGCTGTGACAAACGACTGTAATTATTGGAATGACAGGAAGAGGCATGACCAAATGTTCTAAGTTCCGTGGTATAATGGTAGCACACGTGACCGGCAAGCAGGAGCTCCAGGTTCAATTTCCGGCAGCCCCCCGGGCTTTCGACGCCTGAATGCTGCGTTCCTTGCTTCAAGTTGCTCAGCGGGCTCCACGGCTATCCTATTTCTGAGTTCAGCTTTCGCTGCCTCTTGCTGTACGGCGATCTGAGCGGCACTAAGCTCCTTACGTACTAAACTCATTCTAGCCATTATGGCTAGCACGTCGCACCGTAACTGCAATGGCAAACGTTGTTTCCGCGGCAGCACCAATCTTTTTTTATCTGCAGCGACTGCCTCATCGCCGTCCTGTGGGACCTCTTTCAACATTTTTTTTTCACGTTTTACCTCACCTCGCAAAAATCGCCACCATTTTTGATGGGAGGAGCGGCCTCTTTGCTCGACGTAAGAAACAATGAAATTACGTTATTATTTGATTTCATCAATCATGCGAACTCAAATACATCGGCCGGGACTTGAAACACAAACAGAAAACTATTGCATGGAAGCAATGTCCCGAAACACCACGCCTGACATAACGGAAAAAAAACAAAATACAGAAAAAATACTTCAGCAAAGAATATATTCAGATGGAGAACTTGCAGTCGATCAGTGAAAACGTAACACACACTCAGTAGCATCCTTTGCTTGACACAGCTAAGTATGAAGCCTTTGGAAATAATAGGATGAGCCACAGCTTATGGCTTAGACTGACATAGCCCTATGGACCTGGCGCTTTGAGTTGTGGATGGCCTAGCGTTTTGCCTGAAATGACATATTCTACTAGGCCTCGCGCGGTTTGAGGTGAGAAACACCACCACAACTTTCGAGCTATTTGAATTAAAGTATAAGATGACCTGGAAAGGCATAACCTTGTAGACCAGGTGCTTCGGGCTGTGGACGGCCTGGCCTATGTCCCAGAATGGCATAGCAACGTAGGCCCGCGCATTGGGGGTGACAGCCACGACCACCATCACAACTTTTGACCTCTTCGAATTAAAGTATTAGATTCATAGATGACATTGACCAAGTTGCACATAAACGCTTTCGAGGACATTCAATATGTTGTCAAGAAGGACTTTGTGTATCCAGTGTACCGGATTGAGCGCCTTTTTTGCGCTCAATTAAGGTACATTTTATTCATGAAACCTTCTGCACTTGAAGTACGTTCGTCGAAGGCTTATGTTTTTTTATTATAAGCATATCATAGGTATCCATCTGACATCGGCTGAAAGAAAAAATGATCACATAACGGAAGATAGGTGGCGCCAGAGTAATCGCTATAATGGGTCAAATCCTGATACAGCTGGAATTAGTCCCCGATACTTTCCACAATGCAGACGATCATACTTCACACATGCCAGAGCGGAAGGTACTCAATTTCTTGAACAAATCCGTCATTATGGAGATAACTCAAAGGATTCTCCAGATAACTCAGGCTCGAACGAAAGAGGGAGCATGATCCAGTTCTCAAGGTGACTTCATGGGAAATGATTTCAACATTCATTATCATATATCTCATGAAAGGAGTTTCGGTGGAGGGAATGTCTGCTGAATGTAAGATATCTGCAGAAAATATGGAAATTTAAGTTTGAAGACTGGCATTCCGAGGCTTCTCCACCACACTATCACAGGCAATTTCAGATTGTACTTTCGATACTACTAATTGGATACATTATGACTTCTAACCCCAGCCGCGTGAGTAGGACTCTACTTAGACCAAATGCAATTTAAGTGATGAAGAGAACATATAAAAACGTTAATTGCAAATCGGATGAATACTAAAAATGAATGTTATTGAACGCTCATTAATTAAATGTCAAGTTCACATAGTTTAGGGAACTCAAAAATGGAACTAATTTTCATTGCTTTGAATTTTTAACATTTAAGTAGTCACTAGAACGTTCCCAAAAATGATAATGGAAAGCTGGAAATAACTTGAATGAAACATTTATTGAACACGTTTCGGTGCTACTGGGGTGGTAGTCTCTGAAGATCATGGTGATTCCTTCCACGACAGCAAAACATTTCATTTCCTGCGGTTTGCAGCATGTTTACCTGCCATTAATTGAGCCAAAAAAACTCTCTGAAGTTGAAAATTGACAGGAAAGGTCCTATTAAAGTGCTACCTCTGAGAAGAAATTCCATTTTCAGTTATGAGCTCTGGGAACACATTATTACTGTTTCATACGATGAATTTGTTTCCGTCAATGGGAGAGACTTATAAAGCTAAAATAGGTATAAACCTGGCGAATAATATGCTACTTTAGGAAAGTTTCAACATTAAAGATGCATCCCCTGGGCTCATAATTTTTGGGAAGGACGATTTCAGCTTTTCTTGGCTTCAGCCAAACGAACTTTGAAATGGTGGTAGGATGAACGAATTATGGGGTATTCTCAATTTTGTCGTACATACCCCTAGGGCATATACAGGATGTCTCATTTATCGCGGACGATTTTAATCGCGTATTAAATTATTCCCAATGGAGGAAATTAAGCATTTTCACAATATTTAGATGAATCTTTAGCATTTATTGTTTCAAAGTTTCAGGCAAAACAAATTCACAAAATAAAAGCTATGAACTTTAGCGTAATCTCCGTCGATTTCGACCACTTTTTACAATCGACCCTGGCATCCAAACAGCGTTTTCTGCCACATTTCAATGATGTCTCCAAGCGGAGCGGAAATACGATTCTTCAGTTCGGGAATGTCCCTCGGTTTGGTCGCATAAGACTATCGAATTCACAAAGCCCCACATGAAGATGTCGCACGGCATTAAGTCAGGACAATGTTGTCGGCCATTGCATTTTTTTGTGATCCACGACCCATCCATAGGTCCGGAAACTTTTCTTTCAGCCAAGCAAGAACTTCTTACCGAAATGAGGCAGGGCACCATCTTTACTGCCAAAGAAAAATTCTGGCCAGAAATTGAATCGCAAAGATTGGCCTATGATATGGTCTTCATGCAATATGGTGCCCAGCTCTCAAATGTAATCACACTGCGTTTGGAGACGTTACTGTTGAAATGAGCCAGAAAACGCTGCCTGAATACCAGGCAGGATTGTAAAAGTGCTTGAAATTGACAAGGATCATATTGAAGTTGAGAGCTTTCACGATTAGTCGTGTGCCGTTGCAAGGACCTATTCTGGTGCTCAATTTCTGTAAAAGAAGCATAATGGCACTAACTTATGGTACTAAGGGAGGATGAAAATCGACCCCCCTAGAATCAAATTCTGGCTTGTAATTGTTGTAGAGGATCCCAAGGGAGGGCGTTGAAGCCACTTTTTGGCACTCTCAGGTCAAGCACCTGACCGTGGCGAATGGTCAAAGGTCACGATTTGCATGCCTCTCTTTGAAAATCTGTATCTCCCCAACCCTTGGTTGCAGAAACCTCAAATTTGCGCCATTCTCCTCGCCACAGAACAAGTTAAATGATGAGCCCAAAAACGTGCTCGTCTCTCTGCTCCCTGAGACGTCGTGGCGCCATTTGTGAAAATTCGCGTTTCGCGAATTCGCTTCTTCCCTCGCTCATTCTCCGAAGAAACATTGCATCGTGAAAAGCATGCTACAGTTTTTAGAGACCGTCCCCATTCGTCTTCGTGTCAAAGGGCGCGATGATTCAACGAACCGTTTTCCCTGGAAGTTCGAAGATGTACCTCAAAATCTCCCTATTTTTGCATAGTGCCTCACATCCATGGTCATTTCTCGAGAACGAGATTGAAATTCAAAATTTCAACAGACAGAATTGTGGAGAAGCCTCTTGAGCAGCTTCAGGTCCATTTTCAGACAAATCTGTTCACCCCACTCAGATCCTTAGGGATTTTACTGAACCTAGGTTTGAAATTTTCCGGCATTTCGGAAACAAAGAGCCATTTTCTCCCCTTTAATGGGAATTAATAGTATACGCAATATTTTTCTTACAAGGAGGAGCATTTCAGGATTCCAATGGTTCCAAAATCCTTTATTCATTCCACTGGATATGCAAACGGGAAAATAAATATTATTTTCATTCAGGCATTTTCTGCTGCATGATGCGCGAGCGCAAGCTGTTACCTCGAACGTTCTCCCTCCCAGTTGCATCGCGAACTCACGCACTTCGCTCCCTCTCTTCTCGCCCCTCCCACCTACCTAATATCCTTCGAAGGGGGGACGTGAAACCGTGCTCTGCCGTTTTCTAGACTTGCTGGCGCTCATGTTCATTCCGCCTCCCTAACAGTGGCGTAGCTAGAAGGACAGCCCCCCCCCCAAGTTTGGTTCAAGCCCCCCCCCCCCAACTTCCGGTCTAAATGCATCCCCCCCCGCCCCACCTTCCCGACGAGGAGATGTAATTTCCCCCACCGTTCCACCTAGCCCCCCCATTTTGCGAAATACTGGCTATGCCACTGTTCCCTATGCATCCGTTCCCCTTCCTTTCCCACGCTCAGTCGGATTGGTAACACTCGAAAATACGGAGTTAAAGTTCCGCGCAGAAGCAGACGACGTTAGCGCTACCTGATTGGCCGTGGACGGTGAGCCGTTGAATTCGGATAACAATGCCACGTGCTCCCATACTCAATAATGGGCCGTGGAAAGCTGCCTCACGTCTCCCTTCCTTAAAACGTTCATGAAAAATTATACCCAAAGGTTTTGTAGTCCAGAGTCCGCCCTAGCCAGCGGTGTATATTTCTTTCGCTTTTTGACCATACTTGAAGCAGATAGATGTACAAAAAGGATAATGCCTCTATCATGCACTTCTCTTTCCATCACACGCCTTCTCCCACCTACATCTTGACAATGTCATGCTTGACGAAAAATCACTATCAGATATGATTTGTAGTCTAGATTCCACTCTAACTGGTGGAATATATTTTGAAGTTGTGCTCCTTCATTTTAGTTTTATACTCCCTCCTCCATCAGGAGGATAGAGGTCAAGCAACGTTCATACTCTCTCGAGCATTTCCAAAATGGCTCGTCTCTTGAAACATCCTTTTCAGACTAGATTTTGGAGCTCATTCTAGTCCGCGGTATACGTGTCGTTGTTATTTTTTCCTGTTTTATCTGTTGTATGCATCTGTTAGAAAATGAACGGTGAACATGCATCCTCACTCTATCAACACCGATCTGGTGTTGATTCCATTCAATGATTGAATTTATTTGCTATTAGGCTCTTTTTTTTCATTCAGGACACACATCTTACCTCATGGCAGTGGCGGCTCGTGGTTCAAGCTGTAGGGTAGACCAGTGACGTAGCCAGGGAAAGGGGCTGCCCTGGCTCCCACCCCCTTTTCCCCCTAGCTTACATAAGGCTTTTTAAGGCCCTCATAGGACTTCATTGGCCCTCCGAAAAATGAGACTCTCGCTACACTCCTGGGTTAAGCCCAGGATGCCAAGAAATTATATGTGACCGAAACCCGGAAAATGATTTTTTAGCGTGCGTCTTGAACGAAGTAGAGCGCTCTGACTGCCAAGTGAAGAGGGAGCCCAAAGCGAATCTACAGGATGGTCCACAATTGTCTCCCCAAAGGTAAAAGCTCATTACTCAGGAAGTATACATCCGACTTCAATGATATATGATTCAAACGATAGCCAATTCAATATATTTTCATTATGGAAAATTTCAGCATTCCATAAGAAATTAGAACAAAGTTACATCCTTACAAGTGAAAGCCGCCAAATCACTAGTGTTCAGTATGACAATTGTAGATCACCCTGTAATTTTCTCGGGACAATTCGAACCTGAGCTGAGAGGGCCACTCGCCAGGATAGCAGTCCTGGCAATCTTCGCTCTGCCACTTAAATATATTGGGCTTCGTTTGTTCAAGGCCTACTACCGAATTCCCCGTTTATTCTCCTTCATCACTTCTTATTGCGACCGGTCGTTCGTCGAGTCGTGAGCTTCTGGAGAGGGATATGTATATTCCCTTCTTTACTGCAACTATCATTGCTCTGAATTGCTTCTTAACTATTAAAGTTTATTAAGGGTGTCAGTAGTGCTCTCATTCATATTTTTTGGAAGTTAGTTTCCCGATTGGCATAAACGAAGAATTTGAATTCCATCAACTGGCCCTAGGTTCGGTTCCGGACTAATTGTCTCAGAATCATCCCTCTCTGCACCTCCCATTTCTCAAGTTTCGTACCAGACCTTACGGAAAGCATGAGTTTTGCCCCGTCTTTTTTTGTTGCAAAAATTGGAGATCTGACGTGACCGTTCGCGAGAATTTCTCACCTCTTTTCATCACTTCTAGAAGAAAAACTAAGTTCTAAGTCGACAATGATGTCTCCCGTTTCTATAATTTTGCGTTTGCGAAGCCTCTAATACGATAAAAAAAAAAAAAAAGGCTTATCATCGCCTTCACTTTACTCTTCCCTTGATCATCGGTACTATGATAGGAAACGTATGCAAGCCAATGAATTCTTGCTCAATAAATTAAATAGTTAATGATATTATTTTAAAATTTCCTATCACATTCAGACTTATACTGTATATAATGTATGACATAATTATATTAATGCAATATTTAAAAAAATATAGTCATGCTCGAAGATATGATTGGTTAGGGAAACGTGACATCTACTACACGAACTCCATTGCATAAATCACTGCCATGGGGAAGCCGGGGGCAGAAGAAAAGAAAAATTTTGGACGAGAGATCTGAAGAAATGAAAGAAAAGAAAGACCTACGCAGGCCTTGGTGCCGATAAAACTGGTGAATCAGACTGAAAAACTAACTTTGCAAGATTCTAATTTCATCGGAGTGGGAGTAAGGCCTGGAAGAATATCTGGCAATGCTGCATAGATTTGGCAACGTAGCACTCAGGCCTCTTCTCTCCTACCTAGGCCTATGTCTCATTCCGTTCCCTGCGAGACTGCCCTTTCCCCTTTGATTCCTCCATTCGGCTCCCAGCGAATAGGAGGAGGTAAGTCCAGTGAGATTGGCCTAGGTTGGAACTGCGCATGCTCCGACTTACTTGCGATATGGGGGAAGCCCGGACCCAGCAGTCCTGTAGCACATGGCATTCTTTTATCCTTTTCTTTACTGGTTTCCAGTACTTCGCCAAATTTAATGACTCTCACGAGGAAGCCCAAATATTATTCTGGCTAAAGGCATTCCGAAACATTGTCATACCTACGTATAGAAGTTACGAAGGAGTAAAAATGACAAATTCACGATCTCTCTTGAGGCTCTCTTTCTTGTCAGGCCCAGGTTATGCCCGGCCTAACGTGCCTACCCCAACGAGTTACCACTGCCTCATGGCCTTGCCTATCCGAACATGTATGGGAGATGCTGTATTTAATGAGATAAACCGAATGCCTGGGCAAATAAGACTCTTGGCTGGACTCAGCTTGGAGAGACGGCGCGAGAGAAAAAAAAAATCCTGGAAGGAGGGGAGAAAGGATCATCCCCTCTTCATAGATATTGAATGAGTAAATATTTAGCCTAGCTTGGAACGGTTGTCCCTCTTTTTTCTCGAAGCTTACCATATTCAAGCGGGGAAATTGAACGACATTTTAATATTTTATTCCTTTATCGCAGTTGTAATTAGTTACAAATTCCCTGCTTTGGAAAAGTGTCCCTGTGTTTATATTACGCAAAGGAAGACTGTTCCGAGTTGTTGTGGGGTTCTGAATCTCCCAGTATAGGTACGATATTTCGTCTCGTGAAGATGAACGTGCTGCTCGGAAATGTATGCCGCAGAATAGAATGGACTCGGAGCTCCAAAATCTTGTCTAAAAAGGATGTCTCAGGGGAAGAGCCATTTTGGAGATGCTCGAGAAAGACTGAACGTTGCCTGACCTCCCCCTCCTCAATCTCATCTCTCCGGAGGTGAGATAGAGGATGGAGGAGGGAGTATAAAACTAAAAATGAAGGCGCACAACTTCAACATATATTCCACCAGTTAGGATGGAATCTAGACTACAAATCATATCTGAAAGTGATTTTTCGTCAAGCATGACAATGTCAAGACGTAGGTGGGAAAAGGACGGCGTCTGATGGGAAGAGAAGTGCACGATAGAGGGATTATCCTTTTCGTATGTTTATATTACTCAAGTATGGTCAAAAAGCGAAAAAAAATTATACCGCTGGCGATGGCGGATTCTAGACTACAAAACTTGTTTGGGTAGAATTTTTCATGACTCTCAACGTTTTCAAGATAAAGCAGAGAGAAGCGAGGCAGCCGACGAGAATGCTGAGAAAAAATGAAATTCTTGAGATGAATTTGAAACGATAAAACACTGGTCATAAACTCAACTCCACTGTGGTTTTTACACCCAAAATAATTAAGGTTTTAGTTATAGCCCACTTCTTGCCACCAGAACTCTAGTCCTATTTTAGTTAA